>JAPYYR010001174.1:0-38430 GCA_030523065.1 Aphidius colemani | reverse complement strand
TTTGAATACGCAAATTTTAAGCTCAATACGAAGTCTCTACTCCAATTTTTACAGAAGTTATCGCTTACCTAAAAAATAAAAACGGTACAAGCTATAACTTAACGTAGACTGGTCAGAGAAGATTCATATTATCCTTAAAAAATTTGTCTTTTCGAGTTCTAAAACTTTTTTGAATAAATTTTTTTTGTACAAACAGTATTTTTCGTAAAAAAAAAAAATGATTGATGAGAATATGACTTTTTTTTCATTGAGGGCGGTAGAGTTTCACGAGACGCATGTTTTGAGCCTAATACGAAGTCTTTCTGACAATTAGTTCAAAAGTTATGAACGTTTTTTTTTTTTGGGACATCTGATACTCCGGCCGAGCCTTTGGCTCCTAGCCTCCGTAAAAAACCTGAATAGTCGATGAGAACCGAAGATAAATTTGAAAACGTTAAATTTGATCATATGAGTACATGACATATTGAAATAAAAATAAATGTCAAGTATAACATAAAAACTTTAGAATTTTTACAATTTTATCTCTTTAATTAATAACAAAAAAAAAAAAAAAAAATCGATGAATAAATAAAAGTTTAATGTGTGCTTGTCGTGTATATAAATAGTCTGATAAATTAAACTGCAGAGATCAAATAAAAATGAAAACTAATACTTAGTTGAAATTTAAATAGAAAAACATTTTTTTCATTCAACACTTAAAACAACATTTGGACCCATTTACATTTGTATGGTTTATAGTTGCTATGGATACCATTTTTATGTTAAATATTATCAATTATTAAAAGATATGTACTTATACAATATTAATACAACTCAATAAATCAATAAATAAAATTTAGATCAGAGCTTAGGTGTTGCTTTGACCTAAAAAATGTTAATTTCACCAAGGAAACTCATTTTTCAACGAGGAAAAATTATTAAACAACAAATTAAGTTATCAAACAACAACACAAAAATCATAGTGATATATCAGTTGAGATCTGCCTAAGGTCCATTTCAACTGGATAAATCATCTGGAATAATCAAGTCAAATTCAAGCAAATCAATCACAATGTCTTTTTCGCCAACAGAAAAAAAAAGTTTACATAAATCATTTGGCTTGTTTAATTTCGAATGAAGCTCCCATTTTCATTGAGCTTTACGGATATTCTGGCGTTTTATTCAATAAAGATTATCAAAGTTCTCTTGAAGCATCAATATCAAGTAATTTAAATCATTTTAATAGATATTTTATTGACAGCAATATTCGTCAAAATCATCAAATTCCTCCTCTTTCAATATCAAAAAATTATTTTGTCTTTGAACCAAATGGCTCAAGGAGTCCTAAATCCCAAAAAATTTCAATAATAAATAATTGTAAAGAAGATATATTTTTCGAGTAAAATCAAAGTATTAAATGAAAACTTTAAAATTTTATTATATTTTTAATTCTAGCTTCAAATAATATTTTTTATGTAATACCTGGCTTCTTAACAATTCATGGAAATGAAACGAATAACTTTGAGTTATTTTTTAAACCAAATGAGAATAACAAGTGGTTTGAAGATGATATAACAGCCCAAACAATGTGGAATAATCCTCATAAAAATATATTTTTCTCAGTTATTCGTGTAATAGGTTAAAAAAATTTACAAAAAAAAAAAAAAAATAATAAAAAACTGATGATTGATATTAATTAATTTAATATGTAATCTTTCTTATTTTATTTTAGATCGTCACTCAAATAAAGAATACAAATGACTCAAATAAACAAAATAAAAAAGATACATTAAAAAAATAGATAAATAATAATGATAATTTAATTATTTCACCAACAAGTACATATAATTCATTTTCTCACACAACATTTATTATAAAAAATAATGGATTTTCACAACTATTATTCAAATTTAAACCACCACAAATCAATGAAAATTTATTTCAATTCAATGTGAAACCACAAGTTGGACTAATTGAAATAAAGTTAGTTATATTTCCTTGATGGAATTAATATTTATAAAATATATCAAAATGTAATTTACTGATAAATTAGTTTTGTGTGAAAGACAGGAAATTTCAGATTGTCGTTGTGGAAAAGCTTCCGTTGATTCGACAAAATTCAGTTGAACAAAATTCAGTCGAACAGAAATGGCTGATTATTATCCTGGATATTAAATTTCGAGGATTGATTGATATACCAAAAATTATTTTTGCAAATGATAATATTCATTCATTTTGATCGTATCATATATAACCAGGATGTTGTGATAAAAAAAATAATTGCTATAAAAAATATCTCAAAGCTACCATTAAGGTATTGTATTACACTAAATTGAATATTTTTCT
The DNA here is from genome assembly GCA_030523065.1 of Aphidius colemani. Lineage (NCBI taxonomy): Eukaryota > Metazoa > Arthropoda > Insecta > Hymenoptera > Braconidae > Aphidius > Aphidius colemani. The sequence continues at coordinate 36,105 of JAPYYR010001174.1, read as the reverse complement.
GCAGATGATGTATTTAATTTTTTTTCTTTTTCGAGAATAGTATTTTTATATTTTCCATAATTAAAAAATCATGCTAGATTTGTGATACCAGAAATTCCTGATTTTCTAAAAATCAATTAATGTTACGGAAAAATAAATGCCGATGAAATAATTAATCTCCAGTGGATCTTCCTACCGTTCGAATCTGGAGATTATGACTTTTATGTATAATTTATGTTGTTGAACACGAAAAGACAGTGAAAAATCAATCGACATGTGTGTCAATATTTCTGGCTCATGCCAATATGGATCATTAGAGGTATCATTTTTTTTCTCTCAATAAATTAAACAAAAAAAAATATGTAATATGTACAGTACAAAAAAAAAAAAAATACTTTAAAATATACAAATCACTAAGAAATATGCTAATTTGTTTTAAATTAAATTCAACATGCCAAAAGAATGAAATTACGTTTTTACCAAATTGTGATAATTTTCTCAAAGACGATGATTCAAAAGAAGTTGTCGTATCGATTTCTCCAATAAATGTTGGTGTGTTTAGATATGCCATAAACTGCATTCTTGGTAAACAAAAAAATCCAGTAATTATTTGTTGGGTTAATTATTCATGTACTTTGCCAACGATGAAGGTAATTTTTTTTTCTTTTTCGAAAAAATCAAAATAAAAAAAACGAATCTTATTATCATCACTGTTATTTTTTAAATAGATTTTAGATTTAGAAATATATAACGTTGTTTTAAATAAATACATTTTATGGAAATTGTTGAAAATCGATGAGTGGAATAGTGCCTTAGGCACTCTTCATCAAAATGAAAAAAAACAATAGAAATAAGTTTTCCATTGACTTATTTTCCGTTGATGTTGAAAATAATATTTAAAAATAATAGCTGTTTACCTGTCAATTGCACAATTTAACAAATGTAGTTAAATAATAAAGAACTAATATTTTCTAAATTTAAATTACAAAAAAATAAAAAAACTATAATTAACATTACAATAAATCCTGAAACATGGAGAATTATATTGAATATTGATTATAGACTGAATAGATTTAAAAATATTTTTATGTGAAGAATTAATTGAGTTGAACGAAATATACCTGGGTGATTTGAACCCAAATCATCAAGTTTATTGGCTCTACAATCAAACGGAAAATGACATGAGTTATTTTATCAATAATGATGTATTTGAAAACGTCAATAAATATAATCACAGTAAATCCTCACTTATATGTTCAAATGTGAGTGGAGTTATTCCTGGTAAATCTTTTTATCCGATATTTTTCAAGTATTATCCTCGAAGATCTGGAGTTCTTCCAATATCAATACCATTGTATTTAAATAATAATATTGATAAAATTGAAAATAAATTTGAAATCAACTTTGAAAATAATATTCGATATGTTTTTGTTCAGTAGAAATATCTGTAACAATTCTCTATTGAATTTTGATTCTTGACCCTGTTGAACTAAATCCAAATTTTATTGTACTATCATCGATTGTGTGTCATGGTCAGGTCTTGAAAATGATTATGTTGGTAAATAAAGTTGTCAAGAAGTGTTTGGCTAACGGTGGAAAATATTTAATATTCCGGATGTTATTAAAATTATTGTCAAACCGATAGTGGTAGTATTATTCAACCAAAATCATTGCAAACATTTCGTTTGATTATTGATTGTGGTGGAAAGGCTTGTAAAATCAACTGCCATGTTTGTTATGAATTAATTAATCTTGATGAAAAAAGAACTTATCAAAAAAATAAAATAATATTTCATAATGATGATAGTAGTAATAAAAATTATGGAGAATTTTTAATTACGGAGAAAAAAACTTGTTACTGAAATAATTAATTTTAAATATTCATATTTTTCTGTTTAACAGGAAATGTCTAAAAAAAATATAAAAACTTCAACAAGTTTTAATAAAGTACTGAGTACTTGTGTTATTGTTAACGAAAAAAAATTACCACTTGACATAAGAATAAAAAAGCTTCCATCACGAGAAATTCGATTGAACAATGTTACTGATAAAATTTATATTTCACAATATATTTTTAACACAACTGAACTTGTACTTGAAAATATATTATGGTAATTTTTATTATTAGTAAATTGATTGTATACTGAAATAAACTTTTTCAAAAATTTTCAGGAATATACTCGATGATACCGTTTTTAAAAATCATTGGAATGTTTATTCATCAAAATTCAGTAATAATAAAAACGATTTAACATATACAGAGTTACAAAATAAAAAGTTTGATGAAAGTGAAAAATCTTTAACATACCAAATGGGAAAAGTTTTTGAAAATGTAAATAATTCTTGTTTTTATATTTTAAAATAGCTCATCAATATTTAATTATGATTTTTTATTTTTTCATTTGTTGAGTTAGATAATATTTACCACAATTCCTAAGGAATTTGCATCTTGCTAAAGATAATAATCCTGGAAAAATTCCATTCAATAAAATGTAGCATCAAATACCAGAAAAATGTTCAACAATAAATGCCAAAACTGGTTATCTTTTTTCGTCATCAGACAAATCATAGGAATCAGCAACTCGTCGAAAAACAGCTAAGAATTTATCACCATTGTTTCTCGTAACTTTTTGGCCTTCTTCAGTGCTTCCATAAAGTTTTGGAACTATTGGATCATTCGCCTAAAAAAATAAAATGTTGAATAATATTTATTACTTAAAAATATAGAATAAGTGTTGAATTAATTTTTGTTTTTTAATCCTACCAACTGATCTTCAGGAATTCTTTCAAACAATGGATGTTCTTCAAAGTGTTTAACCATCCATTCATGAAGATCTTTAACATCTGTAACTGTGTACACTATTCCCTAGGATGAAAAAAAAGAAAAAGATAATACAATAAAACGTAACAAATAAATTCAATTTAACATTATTAAGTAAAAATAATTACCTCTTCTCTTAAGACATATGCATATTCAGCGAGTAATGTTCTGTTAATAATACGCCACTTGTGTTTTGCTTTTTTAAAATGTGGGTCAGGATATAAAAAAAATATTTTCTTTAACTGAAACAAACATTATTTCTAAGTAAAACTAAATAATTTAAATATGTTTAGTTTTTTTATTGATAACAAATGTAAAATACCTGTCCTTTTTTAAAATAATTTGGAAGATATTTCATGGCATTTGATCTTAAACAAGCAATGTTAGTATACTCTCCAGGATTTTGTGATCTTAATGCAGCGATTCTATCCATAACATAGTCTGACACCTTTATTCTAATTTCCATCCCTAGCATGAGACTTTCAGGAAACATTGGTGATAGTGTAACTAGAATAAATAAAGCAATATGTTAATACAAAGAATAAAATTTTAATAACACAGTCAATAATATTAAAATAATTTACCAAGTAGTCCACCATAACCACATCCAATGTCAGCAAATTCAACACATTTACCAGAATTTTCACCATCTCCCTTGTTATTGGTAAAATGATCAGGATACAAAATGCTCCAATCCATATCATCTGGTTTTACAGGACTGTAAAATTAATAATTGTTTTAAAACAATTTTATCATGCAATAAAGTCTTATAAGTTATTAAACAAATGTTAAATAAATATTAAAAAATAACCAACTATTCAATGCAATGATCAGCAATTGGATTTGAATGTGCACGTTGTCGATAATATCTTTTTTGTGGTAACGACAAGACTTTTGTCTCCGTCTCCATCATGATTTAAATTAAATAAAACAATAAACAATTTTAATTTATGTTAATAACAAAATCGGAGCCGGGCGACACACATACACACATACGTCACCACGTGCAAAATTTTTCAACAAAACAGCTGATAAAACTGTTTGTCATCCCTCTGGTGGATAAAATCTTTAACTTGAAAAATAGTAGTGCAAGTGAGAAAAAGAAAAAGCATAATAAAAAAGAAACAAAATAAAGATGGTGAACGTGTGGATTGAATTCAACTGAATTCAACCAAATAAATGTCTAGTTATAAAAAATAATATAAAAATATAATAATAATAAAAATTACACCACGAATAATCAGTGCTTATTGTTGTTATTATAATCATCAATCATTGTGTGTGTGAGTGTGTGTGTGTGAAACTGTGTGTGTAAAATGAAAAACTTAGTTTAATTGTCGTTGATTAAAAAAAATTCAACAAGACAAAAAAAAAAGTACTTTTTATATGTTTTTGTTACATTTAGATTCGTAGAATTGAACTTGGCCCAAAATTGGCCTCGGGCATCATCAGTTATCAAGCAAATAATATATTTACAATAACAAATTGATTGATTTTAATTTAAAAAAAAAAAGTAATAACAATAACTTGGACAATACCTGTAATACAATAAATAGGTAAGAGTTTATTTACAAATTTTTTTTTTACATTTAATTATTATTATTAAATAAACAAAAAAGAATTAATTCAATTGATATAAATTTTTTTATAAATAATATACCAATCCTAATAATAAAGTGTACGTATACGTCACAGTTGTTTGTAAATGTCTGTTACTCATCATTTAATTTTTATGTGTCACTTGACACTGAAATAAAACTTGGCCTGTAATTTATGAGACAATGTTTAAGCATGTACATTTCTCTTATTCCAATGATTAAATGTCTATATTTATTTGTTTTTATAATTTAAAAAGAAACAATTAGTTTTATACTGAATTATAAATATTTTTCAAGTTTTATTAATACTAAATAATTATTGTTATAATGAATTTCTTCAAGTAATCATTAGTTATTATTGAATAAATATTTTTTTTTTATTTCAATTTTACTGTGTAATAGTCATAGATTATATTACAATAAAAATTATTTTTATTGATAATGTCAATAAGCCGTTGATAAGATTTTTATCCTGTTCTATATCACAAATAATAATTGTTATATTCATTTCGTTTGTCATTTTTTTTCAATGATTTCAGATCAAATGTGAATGAAACTATAAGACAAGAAAACAAACTATGTGGAATGTGAATTGACAATAATTCAAAACAACAAAAAACTCCAATATACTTAAACTTAAATACTGATTAACTACAATTGACTGGTGAGTAGTTTATATTGAATTGGTTTTTATTATTATTATTTCTGATATCATCAAGTATACTTTAGTAATTTATCAAAGAGCAAAAGAATATACATGTTTTTATTATGATGAGTTAGATTTTACAATGACAAGAAAACAAAAAGAGGGGATTAATATTATTCATAACGTAAACAAAAAGAAACAAATTACATATTTTAAGTTATTTAAATAAAGATGACTGAGTCAATAAATTCAGTTTAGTGATTATAACGAAATATTTATAGTTTGATTCATTATCAATTATTTTTAAAAATGTTTTTTTAATATTTTTTTTTCTTTTTAGTGTATGAAATTTAAAAAAAATTAAAATTGTGTGTGATATTAGTTTTTTTTAAATTATCGGTTTTATAAATTTAAATAAATTTAAATAAAATTGTTATGAATTCGTGGATACACCCTAAAATATGGACATCTGGAAATGTGGAAAATTCCTCATCGGTAAATATTTTATTAATAATAAAAAATATGACATTTTAAAATAACAATGAAGCTTGAAGTATATATGTATTTTAATTATTTGGAATGATGATCAATAAAATAATGTAACGTGTCACTTACATTATTCTCATCCATTAATTTTTTTTTATTTTTTTTCTTCATTTAAAAAATATCCTTGAGACAATGTTGTGTGCTATTAAAAAGTCCAAAGTGTCCTTCATTGTTTATCATAACAAATTTTTAATGAAAAAAAAAAGATCATAATTTTTTTCCTTGAATTAATTTTATCAGTTGAATTTTCGGTGAATTTTTTTCATTGGTATTTTTTTATGTTAACGATTATTGACTAATATATACAGTTATGCATTTAATATTTATTTTTTAATTTTAAATCCATTTTTATTGAATGGTAATTTCAATAATGAATAAATATTTATTTATAAAAAACATTTTTTTTTACTGGTGTGTTAAAATACGTAAAAGACATTATTAAACTCGGTTAGTCACCCACGTGTTCATTTTTTTTTTTGAAAAAAAAAAAAAAACTAAACAGCATTGTTTTCGTCTTTTTAATCACTCTTTTACGCAGTGATTTGTCGGTGGACAACGTTAAAGAAAAAATTTTTTTCATTCAACAAAAATTTTTTTTGATAAATTCAATAATATTAATTTAATTTAACATTGATAAATAAGTTGAAAGAAAAAAAAAATATCATGTCACACGTGAATTCAAAGAATTTCAGACTATCAAAATTGTGGAGTTATTGTGAGATCCCGATGCAGACTGATATTTATAGAAGAAATAGATTTGGATTGCTGAGAGGGCGATCGCAGGATATTGTTGCTCAATATTTTGATCAGCGTCATGATGAGGTACAACTTACCCTATATATTAAAAAACCAAAAATAATAATTTCCATTTATTAAATTGATAAATCCAGTATGTTTTGTATCGATGTTGTCATTTCTAGAAATAGTCTATTGTCTATTTTTTATGTATCGTACATTTACTTTTCTTCATTTCTAGTCATTTTTATTTTTTTTATTTTTTTTAAAATTAGTCAGATATTTTATCAAGTATCGTGATATGACGGTATTGACAGTTATCGTTGTGATATTGATTAGGAAGAGGGTCTTGTGTTTTTTTTTTTTTTATCATTTATCAAAAGTGAGTAACTTTTAGCTGACTTGCTTTTGATTTTTCCTTAGCCCATGTTTGTTCTTGATTATTATTTCATTTTATAAATATATATTTATGAAATTACTTATTTTTATATAAATATTTATGTAGATGAAATTTGATAGTAACACTGATAGTTTGTAACTGAGTCTTGACTTGACTAAACCAGTTAAAAGAATAATATTCAACTGACAAGTTTCACTTGATTTTATTTTTTCACTGTTGTGATATAGTTTACATTGTGAATTTTAAAAATTATGTTATATTTGATGATTGTGTTGACTGTGAGAGTTAAAAAAAGATAATAATAAAATGATAGTGCCACCAGATATTGAGCTTTGTGTTGAAAATGAGGATGAAAGTTTAAGTCTTCTTGGAAGTTCTGATCGCTCTAATAATTCTTCAATATCATCATTGATACTTGGTAAAAGTCGATATGGATCCTTGGGATCACTTCAAGTCTGTCAAAAAATTGTACGATCAATTTGGAATAGAAGTAAAAAGGTATCAAATTAAAAAAATATTTTTAATTAAATTTAAAAAATAATGATTGAATTTATTAATGTCATATTTTTTTTTGATAAATTTATCTTCAATGTTGACATTTGTAGTTTTTTTTTCTTATTCAATCAAATTTATCTTTTGACACTGAATTATAAATCACTTGGTATGATGATTAAAATATGATGATTGTTGGGTACATACAGGACAGTATGTTAATCGTTGTGGCATCTTGTCAAGCATTTATTTATGAAAAAATACTTGTCTAGGCAAACTCAAAGCCAGTTATTTCAAATTTTCAAACTTGGAACACTATTCTGTTCCAAATTTAATTTTTTGTTACAATATTTTTATTCCTTGGAAAACTGTAATAAATATTTTAAACATATTTTCATTATGACAAACACACATTTTGGAATTAAAAAAGAATAAATTAATATTAGTATTGAACAGTGAGTTGTTGTGCAAAAGTAATTACTAATGAGCAAAATAAGTCAGGTAATTTTAAAACTTCCCGAACTGAATTAATAAACAGAATATTTATTTTATAAGTATTTTCAAAGACCTAGAATTAAAATCTATTTTATTTTATTTTATTTTGTGGTTTTATAAATTGAACGAATAAAGTAAATATTTTTTTTTTTCATTATTCAATTTAATATGATTGGCTCTATTTTATAATAAATTAATATTTATTGAAGTGGTATATATTAATGTGATTTGAAAACAAAGTAATTGCATATTTCTTACAATGTACACACGCACATATACAATTTATATATTCGTGCAAATATAATCATCAAATGTTTAATGTGAGAGTGAGAGAACAAAAAAAATATATGCCACAGTTTACACACTGTCTTTCGGGATATATACTTCTATATTTTCCAGATATATATAAAGATTATTATTATATATATTTTTCACAGAACATTGCCGAGTGACATCTCTATCGAGTCTGACTTGTTGCAAAACTCATTTATTAGTTAAATTCACTCATGATAAAATGCAAGTGTATTATTATTTACTTAAAAAATGTTGACATTATTTTTAAACAAAAAAAAATTAAAAATATAATTATCAATTAATTTAAAAGTATTTTAAAATTTGATTAGATAAAAAAAAATATGTCATCAAAAAATTTAGACAGAGTGTTGAGATTTGGTAATTTTTCCAGGGTTGGTATCACTAATATTTAATTTTTAAAAAATATTATTTATAAATTTGCAAATATAATAATTTTAATATTATTTTTATTATATTTATATTTTTAATTGATTATGTGCAAGTGTATCAAACTGCGTAATAGCTTCAAGTTACTTACATTTATTTATATTTTTGTAATCAGTCATTCATGTGGATCATCTCGTAGCTGGCACATGAGTGGATTACTTGATAATAGACGTCAATGAATTAAAGCAAAAAATGTGTAATTTATTATTATTTCTTACTTAAAGATATACAAAAACCAATCACTATTTTTGAAAAAAATGAGTGATTAAATTATAATCAATTGACTTAAACGCACTTGCTCTAAAAAAAAAACATGTTAAAGCCAAATTAATATTTTTTTTTCACTTTAAATGTAATTAAAAATATACGTTTAATATAAAATTGAGCAATAAATAGAAATATTTCAGGATTAAAAAAAATATAATACAATGCAGAGCAGTGTCAATGGATATTCATAAATTACCAGTAAAATTTATAAAATCATGATCAAAAAAGGTATTTAAAAATAATTATCATGATAATAATGAAAACAAATGGATAATAAAAATATAAATAGTCAAAAATTAAAAAATAATATTGATTACTTGGAAAATAATATGGAGAATATTAATGATGATGATAAGATATTAAAAAATTCATTAGTTACCGATAAATATTCTGAAAGACGAAGTAGTATAACAAATACTGCAATTGGTTCAAGCTTAGCAGCAAGTTTAGTGGGCATATCAACGGGTGTATCAAATGATTTATTGAATCTTGATAGAACAAGAGACACTAAAAGTGCAACAGCATCAACAAATTCAGTATGTTCAACAAGTCTAAATGATGAACAAGATGATAATTGTTTTGCAAATCGTTTACTTGCATATCGTAGAAAATCAAGATTACCATTATTACGTATTGATATGCCACAACCACATTCATGGTCAAATTTTGATGCTGTTCATGAACAAGAAGAACCAGATAATCATTCATCACCTAACAATGACAATAATGTACATCATCATCATCTTCATTTTCCACATATACCTGTTCCAAGTTTTTCATTCACATCAACTGGTCCTGATGGTAATCCACAAAGAAAATTCAGCTTTGGAATACGAAGACATTCACAGATGGTTAGTCAAGCTGGAAAAATAAATTATTATGACAGTGATGAATTGAAATGGTGATTTCTTTTTAATCCAAAAACCTGCTTGATTATATTTACAATAACAAATTTTACAAACAATAAAAATCCATATATATATATATATATATATGTTTATGGGTAAAAAAAAACAACAACAACAACAACAACAACTAACTTAAGCTTTTGATTTAAAATTTTTTTAATATTGATTTTAATAGTTTTATTATTATTATTTATTCAATTACATGGTAATAATATTATTTATTATAAAAATGATTAATTTCATATTTGAATTGAAATATTTATTTTAAATACTGTGTGCGTGTGTGTTAACTGATATTCTGACGACATTAACAAAATATTTTTATTAATATTATAAACATTTTAATGTTGTTTATATATATATATTTTCTTAAAAACGTTTATAGAGTTGCTATAAATTTATGAAAAATATATATAAACGCATACATAAAATTTAATAAAATAATTACTTAAATAACTAATTTTTTTTTTTTACCAGCGCAAAATCTTATTTTTTCAAGTGATTAATCGTCCATAAGCATGAATTTTAAATGTCATTTAAAGTCTCACATTCTTTATGAGTCGGTGCATTTAAATTCTACTGGATATTTCATAAGCAAGATATATATTTTTTTTAATGATATCATGTGAAATAACTATAGATATCTATGACCAATTAGTATTGCGTGTTGTGATTTCATATTGTATAAATAAAAGCTACGGTATACAGTGTGATAATAGTATTCGTTTAAATTTAGACAAATTTTATTCAGTTTGAAAATGCATCTGATGATTATATCATGGATGAACAGTGTGACTGTTCCAGTCTACAGTCTTGATAATGTCGTTGCTCGACTACGAGTATGTCAATTTATTTAATCATTTTTTTTCATACTATAATAAACTAGTTATTTTTGCTATTTAATTTTATGTATTTTATTAACCATATAATTATGTGTTTAAAGTGTTTTTTAATATATAACTGTAAAATTATTTATTTATTTTTGGTTGAATTGTTAAAAAATAAATATGTTTTTTTTTGTACAATTTGTTTTTTTTTTTATAATATTTTTTATTTTTATGACAGACACTCCAGGGTACGGACTCGATGGTTTCACTTTGCTACCGGCCCCTTGCCACATACATCGCCGAAGACAATCTTTCAGGATTGCAAAGTTTTCTTGAAAACAAGAGAGTTACTATCGATGATAGAGATGAAGTAAGCATGTGTTAATGTTAATTTTTTTAAAAAAACAAGTAGTCGTATATTTTTTACTTTTTGTGATATTGTTGTTTTTTTTTTTTTTTTTTTTTTTGAATTAATTAATTATAGAACCGAGGAACAGTTCTTATGCTTGCTGCATCAAAAGGCAAAATACAATTTGTCCGTGAGCTCATTAATCACAATGCCGATGTCAATGCAATTGATAACGATAACTGGAGTTCATTACTGTGTGCTGCTAAAGAGGGTCATACAGATGTATGCCTTGAATTATTGGATCATGGTGCTGATTTGGAGCATCGTGATGATGGTGGTTGGACAGCACTTATGTGGGCATCATACAAAGGACGTACAAACACGGTGACATTTTTATTATCACGTGGTGCTGATGCAAATGCACATGGTAATTATCATATATCATCATTATTATGGGCAGCTGGACGTGGTCATGCAGATATTGTAAAAGAATTATTGAGCTATGGTGCTAAAGTTAATGTTGGTGATAAATACGGTACAACAGCATTAATATGGGCATCAAGACGAGGAAATATTGAAATTGTTGATACATTATTAAAAGCCGGTTCAAATATTGATACTGCTGGTATGTATTCATGGACAGCACTTATTGTTGCAACAATGGGTAATCATTTGGATATTGTTATGCTATTGTTGGAACACAAATCAAATGTCAACGCACTTGATAAAGATGGAAATACAGCATTGGCAATCGCATCAAAAGAAGGACACCATGAAATTGTTGGTGCTATATTAAATGCTGGTGCTTATATAAATATACAAGATCGTTCTGGTGATACAAATCTAATTCATGCTGTTAAAGGTGGACATAGAAGTGTTGCTGAGGCATTATTAAAAAAATATGTTGACGTTGATATTGCTGGTAAAGAAAAAAAAACAGCAACATACGTTGCTGTTGAAAAGGGTAATGTACAAATGTTAAAAATGTTATTACATGCAAATCCAGATTTAGAAATAGCAACAAAAGATGGTGATACACCGTTATTACGTGCTGTTAGATCAAGAAGTTCTGAAATAGTACAATTATTATTAGATAAAAAAGCTAAAGTAACGGCTGCTGATAAAAAAGGTGATACTGTATTACATATTGCAATGAGAGCGAGATCAAAAGCAATTGTTGAAATATTACTAAGAAATCCAAAAAATTCACAATTATTATATAGACCAAATAAACAAGGTGAAACACCATATAATATTGATTTAAGTCATCCAAAAACAATACTTGGACAAATATTCGGTGCTAGAAGATTAAATACAAATGAAGATAATGAAAATATGCTTGGTTATGAACTTTATAGTTCAGCATTAGCTGATATATTAAGTGAGCCATCATTATCAACACCAATAACTGTTGGTCTTTATGCTAAATGGGGTTCTGGTAAAGGTTTTTTATTAAATAAATTACGTAATGAAATGCAAAATTTTGCAAAACAATGGATTGATCCAGTCTTCCAATTTACATCGTTATTATTTGTAATAATATTACATATTGCATTAATAATGGGCGTTATACTTGGTCTTTCATTACAATCATGGGAATATGGTTTATCATTTGGTTGTTTTATAATTATATTTATTTATACAATACTTATATTAATATACTATGCAAATAATTATTATAATTGGAATTGGCCGTATAATTTCAATGTATCATTAGTAACAAGACTTAATTCAATAAAATTATTATTACAAATAATTTTTTGTCATCCACCAAATGGTATTGATACAACAGCAACAACAGCAACAACAACAGCAGCAGCAAATGATACAGATACACAGCTAACAATACAACCAATAAAATTTTATTTTACTGATCAAATGAAAGTTGGTACAACTGTTGCTGGTGAAAATGCTGTTGTACAAATGGTTGGTTCACTTTATGATTCAATTGAAAATGATTTTGGCTCATTAGCAACAAGACTATATCGTGCATTTCGTCCAAAATTATCAAAATCAACAACAACATGGACATGGAGACATTTATGTTGTTTACCATATTTTGTTATATTTGAAATATGTTTTTTAAGTTTTATTATTGGTATTATTGTTATAACAATATTTTCAATTGATGATTTTAGAGAAAGTCATTTATCAAATAATCAAACAAATAATCCATCACAAAATTATCAACGTGTTATTGAAAAAAATGAAGCAACACTTATTTTTATAATTGTATCATCAATCCTTGCATTTGGTATTATTGCAAATTTTTATACATGGGGAAGAACAATATCATCATTATTATTTTCACAAAGAAGACATTTACAGCGTGCTATTAAAAATTGGGATTCATTAAAAAGTGAAGGTTTTACTGAAACATTAAGAAGTGAAGTTACATTAATGACTGAAATGGTTAGATGTCTTGATCGATATACATTGCAACAAAGTCGTCTTGTTTTAATTGTTGATGGTCTTGATAGTTGTGAACAAGATAAAGTATTACTTGTACTTGATGCAATGCAAGCATTATTCAGTGATAATGGTTGTCCATTTTTAATAATACTTGCTATTGATCCTCATATTATTGCAAAAGCTGTTGAAACAAATTCAAGAAGATTATTTACTGAATCAAATATTGGTGGACATGATTATCTACGTAATATGGTACATTTACCATTTTATTTACAAAATAGTGGATTAAGAAAAGTTAAAGTTGCCCAACAAATTGCTCAACATAGTAAAAAAACAATTATTGGATGGAATGATAACGATGAAAATGTTAATTATGCAACAACAAGTGCTATTCATAATTCAATGTCAAATAGAAGACTCAGTACTGAATCAAGTGTTATGAATTCAAATGAAAAATTAAAACCACCAAGTAGAAAAGGTAGTAGAAAAATGCGATTAAGTGAATCAGTTGCAAGCAGTATTGGAAGTAATTTAAATCGTCTTGGTGGTGCACAAGATTTGAATAAAATGTTACTTACTGATGATTACTTCAGTGATGTTAATCCAAGAAGTATGAGGCGTCTTATGAATGTCGTCTATGTGACAGGTATTTTTTTTTTTAATATAAAGTTTAATACAATTTATTTGTTGATTCAAAAAATATTATAATAATTATAATATTTATTTTAAAATCAAGTAATTTATACTTTTATTTTTTTTTATTTAAACAAATATGGTTATCTGTATTTATTTTTTTCCTTTTTAAAAAATAAGTTAAAGCTAATGACAATATTATTCATGCATGTGGGTGTTTTATTTTTTTATTTTGTTTGCAGGCAGATTGCTCAAAGCATTCCAAATTGATTTCAACTGGTATCACCTTGCCAGTTGGATCAACATAACCGAGCAATGGCCTTTTCGAACATCATGGCTTATACTTTATTATGATATGTGTGAGGATACACTTGAAGATTCAACATCATTAAAAACACTTTATGATAAAGTACGTCCTCAAATACGAGTATTAAAAGATGGTGTTACATTTTTAGATATGGATAGAGATGAAAAAAAAATGGATATATTTTTAACATTTCATCGTTCAAGTTTATTAGTTAGTGATATGAAAATATTTTTACCATTTACAATTAATCTTGATCCGTATATTAAAAAAAAAATCAAAGAAGAACATCAAAGTATTGAAGAAAATTTAAATCAAGGTCTTTTAATTAAAAATCCATGGCATGGTGGTAATAATGATCCATGGAATTATAATAATAAATCTACATTAACAAGCCGTCAGAGTAAATCAATGAGAAATAATTTACAAACTTATGGAAGTAATTCACCATCATCAATACCACCGCCACCACCGCCATCAGTATCATTACAACATTCACAATTACCAGGTTTACCATGGTCAATACCAACATACGATTGGATGTCACAAACACCTTGGATTCATCATCCAGAACAATCAAAATCAATTTCAACAAATTTACCAACTGAAATTATGGAAATGAAATTATCTACATTAAATGTTAATAATATTTGTGATTTATTGTCAAAAATTGAAGATATTAATTCAAGTAGACTTGAGCTGTATAAAAAAAAAAAAAAAAAAAAAAAAAAAAAAAAAAAAAAAAAAAAAAAAAAAAAAAAAAAAAAAAAAAAAAAAAAAAAAAAAAAAAAAAAAAAAAAAAACAACTGACGTGATTATTTTTATTTATTTATTTAATTTGATATATTTTTCTCTTTTTGTAGGTACTTAAAATGGCATTCGGTGACTGGGAATTATTTAGAATGGTAATAATTACAATGAGAGAACAAGAAAGAACAATAAATATAAATAACGAAGAAAATGCAAGAAGTGTAAGATTTACTGTTGGGCCAGATCAAATAAGCTGGAAGGATCAGCGTGGTCATCATCAAGATCAAGTGCAACTTAATGTACAACGTAATTCATCTCATATTGATAAGGAAAAATCATCAACAAGTCGAACAGATGGTCCACCACCACGTCGAGATGCAACAAAACACTCAATAATGGAAAAACAGGTTTAAAAAAAAAATCCTTTTTTTTTTGCTTTTTCTCAGATTATTTAAAATAATATACAAAAATATACCTATATATTTTTTTTTTTCTCCCCTGCTTACGTAATTCAATAATTGGCTATAGTTTCAGGTGAGATATCGACTCAATACACACCCCAATTGAAATTATGTAATAATAAAAAAAAAATAGTTTTGTAATTCATTTTTCAATTTGTAAATAACAATAACTAATTAAATTTTATGTATTTTTTTTTTTAATTTCTGTTATAACAAATTTAATTGATGTAATAGGTTACTTTGGAGGAGCAAATGATTTGTGGTGCATTACAAACATTAAATGAAGAAGCACTTGAAGATTGTTTGGATGTACCAGCTCCAGAAATACCAACAGACTCACTTGCAGGTGAGCCATCAACTCCCCTATCAATATCATTGCCTCTGGTTATTGTTGAAGAGCCACCGAAGTCCGATCCCAGCCCTGACATCGACATCGAGTATGGAACATATTTCTAGTCAACTACTACAAATTCAAATTGCAAAAATAAATAAAACAATAATGAAAATATTGAAAGAAAAAACAAAACAGAACACACATTTACATTTAAGAAGAAATAAAAAATGTGACGAAATTAATATTTAAAACAAACAATTAAACATTTACAATTAAATGACTACCTAATCATACTATTATTATTAATATTGTTGTTGTAAATAATCAAAAAAGTATTTAATGTTAATAAATAAAAAATATTCCAATTGAATGCTCTCAAAGCTCACGACAACTAAATGCTACATTCTGTATTAAAAAAACAGTTATATTATCAAAAGTAAATAGATTTAATAATAACAGTAATATTATTATTAAAAATTTATCAAATATTTCATGTCTTTTTTTTTTTTATTTTGTTAATTATGATGATCGTGAAATAAGTTTTTTTTTTTTTTTGAAGAAAAAAAGAACCAAGATAAGACTGTACTGTGCGAATGAAGAATGAAGATTAAAAAGTTTTTTAGTTATTAATTTGTATTATATTGAGATGTAGCCATAAAAACTGTGATAAAACGTCGGCTTTTGCCATTTATGACAAATCCAATCAAATAATTATGAATTATTACATATTATAAAGCATTAGGCTTTTTATATTATTGAATTGTTTGCAAATAATAATTTTAAAAAATGAAAAAAATATTTGCGTATTGTTATATTTAAATTAAAAAATAAATCAAATTAATAATGGCAATAATAAATAGATAAATTCGAAATAATTATCACTTGTATAATTTCATTTTTTATATCAAAATAACAAAAAAAAAAAAAAAGTAAACAACAAAAAATATATATATATATATTAATTAATTTATTATAAATATACTTTCATGTAATTGTAAATGTAGTAGTTGGGCCTTGTGTTAAGCATGATACTCGATGTGTTGGCGTTTTTTCCCCAGATTATTAATTTCTTTTTACAGATGTCAGGGTGGACTCAACAATTATAAAACAAAAAAATAATTATTTAAATGCTTATTAAAATAATTAAATAATATTCTTTTAGGATGAAATGATAAATTAATATGATTTATTGTATTTTCAGATTGTCGTCCACGATCACACAGTATCACTCGTGCACCAGATACTGATTTCGTTATACTTCAACCGTCACCAATTTATCACTGGATGCCAGTTGCCGATGAATTCGACTCTTCTGATTCAAGTTCACAAGATTCAACAGTATATCGTCATAGCAGTATTACATCACAACAAAGTACACGTTCAACATTATCAACATCACGTCAAAATTTAAAAAAAAAAAATAATAATTTCAATAATCGTCCACGTTCATTATTGATATCATCACCACCATCATCACCAAAACCACCAAATTGTTCAAAATCAACTGATGATACATTACAAACAACTGTTAATTGTCCGAATACAAATGTTGAGTCATCAATAAGTAATGAAATAATAATTAATATACCAGTTACCACAACTAAATTAAATAATGACAAATTTGATAGAATGAAAGATTGTTCAATGAATGATAAATCAATTTCAAATCAAGTTAGTACATCAGCTGACAGTGATGATGAATCAACACCACTTGTATCAGAATTATCAACACCATCACATGCACACTCACATGCATTTAGTCCAGATTTTCAAGATCGTCAATCGTCATTATCACTACATTCATTAAATCAACGAAGCTATGAACGTTCAGTTAATGATGATTATTGTGATGCTGTTAGTCTAATTATTCATGAATCATCAGATACACGATTACTCGAACGACAAAATGCTGAAGACTGGGATAGTCCAGAAACCTCAGTTTAAATTTAAATTTTTTTTGAAGACTTACTCTCTCTTATCAATTTTATATAAATAGACAATTTTCTCATATTGGTGTATTGTTATTATTATTATTATTATTTTTGACGTTATTCTCAACTCAATGCTGGTAATTCAAGAAAAACAATTTATAATGAGTGAGTTCGGAAGTGATAAAGATAAAAAACGTGTGTTTACTGAGGCTGTAAATTTTAAGACATTAATTTTACTATTTACATTATTCAGTATTTTTTATACTTTTTTGTTGTATTTTTGATGATTTTTTTAAAAAATTTTTTTATCAATTCATCTTAATGTCTCAACTAGCTCAAAATATATATGTAAATTCTTGTATATATACTTTTATCAGCACATAAGCAATTTTTTTAGATAAATCACTGTTTTTTTCTTCTTTCTTGTTCAAATTAATTTTAATAAAATTGAGAAATATTTAAAATAATAATCATGGAGAAAAAAAAAATGTTATTTCTGCACATCGATATTAAGTTATATAATTTAGTAGTAAAATAATAGTTTTTAAAATATTGAAAACTAGATATAATTAAAGGTCAAATTAAAGTTAAATAAATAATTGACAAAACATGTATACGTTCTACGAAAATAATAGGGGTGTATGTTTTACGGAAAGATCCCAAAATAATATGTGATATAAATTGATATAAAATAGTATTATCACAATATTATATTTAGTGCCTTAATTGCGAAAAAAAGAAGTTCGTTTTAAATATTAATAATAAATTTATCTTTTTTATTTATTTATCGATAAATTAGCTTCAATATTAATAAATAAATAAAATGTAATTGTTAAAAAAATTTAATAACAAGTGTTAACGATTTTTTGCTTTTTTTTTTTTAAATTTCACACTATTTTCTCATTGGTTGATTTTAAAATTTTAATGAGTAATGGCTACCCTCCTTCTCTCGTTGTTTTTCGAGTTGTAAGGAGAGAGGTAAATAGATCATTTTATTTTTTGACAATTATTAAAATAGCATTCATTTAGACATTTGACATTCATCAGTATCTTTTGTTATTTATGTGTCCATTAACTTTTTTTTGATTAACAGTTTTTAAAACAACCATTTTTAGAAAGCTGTAAATCATTTGCGTAAGATATTATGAGTGGAGTTTGTAAACAGCCGATATTCTCTTTGGAGCCAGATACTCTTAATTGTCTGGTGGTTGGATTAATTATCAACAGTAATAATGCTAAAAACTACGAGTCACGTTTGTCATGTATAAACATATTAAATACAATTTTTCATATTTATTTATTCTATTTAATTCATAATGTTCATAACTGACACTATTATTTGTTTATAGATGGTACACGAATGCGAGGAGTATGGACATTTACGTTAAAAGACTCCACTGAAGACACCATCAATGTCACGATTTGGGGAACAGCAGACTATATCAACAAAATATTTGATAAATTTCATATTGGAAGTGTTGTTGATGTTATTAATCCAAAAATTCAAACACGTAAAATAGATGACAAGAGTGAAATGTATACACCAAATGTGTCAAGTCAATTGATGCTGAGTGTCAATCAAGGAACAGGTGTTATTCAAGAGCATGATGGTCCAGATAAAGATCACTATGAATCTCTGCTGAAAATTCCATTGAAAAGTGTTACATGTGCTCGTTCACTCAGCAACATTATGACAAACATTGATCAATTTGCAAATCAATATGTTGATATTTTTGTTGTTGTTACATTTGTAAGTAACAACAACAATACAATATCCAGTTAATGTTGTCTATAATTGTTAATTGATTTAATTATTTAAATAGGTTTCAGAGTTAAGAAATATGGTAACAAAAGATGGTCGTTCACTTGTAAATCGTGATTTTGAATGCCTTGATGGATCAACACAAACAACACTTGCATTTAAACTCTGGGAAAAAGAATGGGTCAGAAGATCTGGTCTTTGGTTCCCTCGACAAACCGTACTTTTTATTTCAGATGCACTTGTTGCTCATGACAAATACAAAAATAAAATGACAATATCAATTGTTAGAAAAACACTGATTACTGAAGATCCAGCTGTTCCCCAAACTGCTGATGTCAAAAAAGCTATTAAAACAGATTTTGAATACATACCACTGGATCCATATGCCTTACCAAAAAGTAAGTATAATTAATTTTTCAATTTATACTTCAATTATACAATTTAATTAAGCTTTAATTGATTTTTAATTTTTGTAACAGTTGAAAATATTGACAATGTTATGAAAATCAAGGACATAAATGAACGATTAAATAAAAAAAAAATACCAGTTGGTGGTGAGAGAGATCAATTTTTCACCATTGTCTATGCAACTGTCACTGACATTGATATGGTTAATTCAACAAGAAATGGTGTTCTTATAACAAGATGGTAAAATATAAATTCAATTAAATTCTTTGTATAAAATATAATAAAACTTTATAGTGCAAATTACTTTACTTTCTAGTGCAATGTGTAAAAGATTGGTGTTGCCTGAAAATGATTCATGCATGAGTCTTGATTGTCCAAGTGGAAATGGGTCACGTCGTCCAATGAATATCCTCAGTTTATTTTTCAAGTTGAACTTAAAAGATGAAACGGGTTGGTTAATCGGTTGTCGATTAACTGGTGATGCTGCTGAACATGCACTAGGATGTACACCCAATGAATTTAAGGTATTTTTTTTATTAATTCATCTTCAATATTTTATCATGTTATAGTATTTGTCTGTATCGTTACAATCTGTATTTTTTTTTTTTGTATGGCAGGAGATGACGCTAGAAGAACGTGATAAACTAAAATGGAAATTGGCGCTTGAATTGTGTGACGTCAGATTACAGGTGTTGGGGCCAACAAAAACAACTCAAAGTGCTCTTTACAATATTTTGTCATTAACACGACTTCGTGGTGATGATGATTATGACGATAATGATAAAACAATAAGTCAAACATATCTTAATGATAATCCTACTTAAATTATAGGATATTAAAAAAAATTTATTTACTTTAAATTTAACTTTTTATCAAAAAATATATAACAACAAGTTACAAACTTTTTAATACATTTTAATTGTTTTAAAATTAAAAAAAAAAAGTGTTAATATTAAGATAATGTGAATCAAATAATTTTAATATTGTTAATGTTTAATAAATTGAATATTCGTGTTTGTAATAAAAATTGTGTTGAAAATGGAAATTAATGAGTCAATTGAGGTTATACGAGATGAAATGCGAAAAAATTTATCAATAGAACGTAAACAATGTCGTGGTATTGAAGTAAATAAAAATCGTGTGACATTAGGTAGTAATGTTATTTTTGACCATCAAGGAGGCTTGAAGTTGGAGGAGGTCATTAACATAGCACAAAAATTAAAAAAAAAAACTCTGGGCATTGAAGATTATCGAATGTTGCAATCTGCCTTGATACAAGTACACAACAATAAATAATAATAATAATAAAACAATTTTGAATAAATAAAAAAAGTTATTATTCAAAATTTAATATTACAGAATGAAGAAAATATCAACGCTTTTTTATCAGTTATTCCTGCAATTGTTCGTGATTTAAATGCAAGTTCAAATCCAGCCATACGTCTTATGGCTATAAGCTGTTGTTGTAATATTTCACTGGGAAATAATAAAGCATGTTCAGCACTTTGCAAATATGCTGGGCCTTATTTGGTTGCACAATTAGACTCTTGGAACAACTCATTATTGGTAATAAAAAAAAAAAAACAAAGAAAGTATATTATACATTGTCAAACAAAAATGATACAATAAAATAAAATAAAATTTTCTTTGTGATACAAATTAAGTATAATTATAATTCATGTTTGCATTTATTTACCAACAGGAAGTTTGCATTTGGACAGTTGGAAATTTATGTAATGGCAGTAAATTAGCAAGTGAAGCTTTACATGCACAGGGATGTTACAAACGACTACTTTCCCTGTTGAAAGAATGTGAACCAACAATTTTGCCATCTGTTATTTATGCAATAAAACATTTTTTATATTCATCTAGCTCCAAATCCATCAGGTAAATAATAAAAAAATTCGACTATTATTATCATTACTACTATTAAATTAAATTATAATTTTAAACTTTTATTATAACAGCGATGAAGAAATCATGAAAACAGCCGAAATTATTATTAATAAATTAACTCAAACTAATATAGCTGATTATTTATGGATATTGGCAATATTATCATCAATGGTTGCTTGTAGAAATGTCTTGATATCAATCACACCAACAGTATTTAATTATTTTATCAATAATCTTGATGATATTTCAACGTCTGTTAATGAAATAACAGCAGTACTTAGAATTTTTGCAAATTTAATACCAGAATATTCTGGTGACGTTGCTAATTTTCTTTTGAATCATAAAACAATCCAGATTATTTTTGATAAACTATTAGCTAGTCAATACATTCATGTGAAAAAAGAAACACTCAATATTTTAGGTAAGAGTAAAATCAATAATATAAAAAAATATTTAAAAAACAATTTATTATGTATTTTTAAAACTAATTAATAATTTCTTTTCTTTTTTTTTTTTTCATTGAAACAACAGGAAACTTGTACACACATCAAGTGCCACAAGTAAGACAAAAGATCAAAGAATTAATATCAAAATTAACAAGTCTTAATCACGCAGTACAATTAGTCAAAAACACAGCTGGTATTGTCAAGTTATAAAAAATAAAACAATGTAAATTAATAGTACGTATTTAGAATTTTTTTTTCTTTATAAGAAATAATTAAAAAGAAAGTTGACTTGGTACAAATCTTCGGGCTGTTGATATGTCGTCGATTCTCTCAGGTAAATCTTCAATACATCCAACTTTCACAACATTAAAGTAGAGTTTTCCCATTAAACTTGCTTGTGAATTTTTAGTTTTTTTTAAACATTTATAAAAAATTCTATCACAATCACAGTGAGATCTAAATAATAATTAAATTAATAACTAAAAATACTTGGTAATTAATTAATTTTAAAAAATACATTTTTAGTGAAACTTACTTGCTGTAAATTGAGGTGTTGGTCAAATTATATCGACTTTTTTTACTTTTTATTTTAATTGGACACAAATCATGAGTTCGACAACATCTAAAAATAATAAATATTTATTAACATTTTTTATTTTTTTTCATCGAAAAAAAAAATAGAGAAAAAATTAATATAATTCTAGATAATTATTAACTTGTCAATTTCAATCTCTGTGCCAAGGTCGTGATAATTAGCTGCGAGATCCCCAGTTCCACACCACTTGGTGCCTTGAAATTAAAACAAAAATACCATAAATAAAATCTAGATAATAAAAATGATAATTGTTATTATTGTTATATAAAAAATATCTTTTTCTTTTTGATAAACAATTTTTTGAAAATCAAGAAAAAATTACCTGGTAATATTCCTGATAATAAATTCAAAGCATTTGTACCAAAAACATTAGCACGCTCTAAAGCACCTTTTGGTTGAATTTTTTCTTTGACATCATATCTCTGCATGAGATCAAGTACTTCACATCTGTGCATTAATTTTGTCATTTGTTGAAAATTAACTTCCGATGGTTTAACTGTTTTCGATAAGTTTCCCAATACCTCATTCGCTTCACTTGATTCACTAGACAATAAAATATTTTTATTCATTAAGAATTCAAGGACTATTATAAATAAAATTCATTCAGCATACAAATATACTAATTAAAATTTTTCTCATACAATTCAAGAAAAATTAAAAAAAAAGTATCAACAATAATAAAACTTACTAAACTTCAATAATATCACAGTTGAGCATTTCATTTCTTTTATTAATATCAACAACAGCAACAGTTTGTTCATAAAAATAAACAGCACGATTGAAACCGGAATCAAAAACGTGATCCGATGGAGCAACCCCTTTCAGTCCTTTATATGTATTCCTTGACAAAATCGGTTGCTGTTCAGTTGTTAAAAATTTACAAAAAATAATAATACTTAATAATAAAAATTTAATATCACAGTTAAATAAATTCATTATAAACAATGATTATTATTTTTTTATTTTATAAATAATAATAATTTTTTAATGTTAATCTACAATATGCAGTCAGGACTGTAACACGCTTCACAGTATAATGTTAAGAGATGTCAATGCCTGCAACAGGCTTTACAATCACTCCTACTCCAACTTTTTTGCATTCTCACATACAAATCAATTCTCATGAATAGAATATCTATTGACCCACTGCCATCACCTTATTTATTTATTTATCATTATCATGTCATTTAAAAATGCAAAAAAAAAAAAAAAAATTAATTATTTGTTTCAGCTATTTAAATAAGGCAAATGACTTTCAAACAATAAATCATTGAAAGTCCAGTTGTAATTACTGGTGAATAAAATTGTCATGTTGAAATAAAGAATAACAATGATTATATATCATGTGCATTTTTGTTTCAACATACTGACAATGAGTTGACTCGTAATTTCTGTTTTCTTTATATATTATCAATCAGTATTTGTGATGAATGCATAGATGAATAAAGAGTTGACATATTGTCTGTATTATCTAAAATATTATTGTCATTGTTGGCTGATGATTTGGGAGACAGAAGATTCATAATATTAAGCTCAAGTGACCAGACGATCCAACTGGTGCATTCTACTTATATATAACATTTTAACAGTGGGGATATGATTTTTTTATTTTATTTGTTGTTATGAAAACCCCACCTGTATGAAAGTGGGACGCAGTGTGAGGATAAAATTATGCGAGTTAAAAAAAAAATTAAAGTAGGCCAGTCAACAATGATTCTAGTCACACGAGTCTGGAAAAATAATGATAATAAATTACTAGACACCTGGCAATCATTTTCAATTTTTTTACTGATATTTTTCATTAAAATATACATGAATAGATTTAAAAAAAAAAAAAAATTGCATAACATTTATTTCGTCAATAAAATACAAATTCATTGAACAAAACATTACAAAAATTTGATTCGCATGGAAAAAAAAAAATTATTAAAAATGGAAAGTCTTGCTAATATACAAATATTTTTTAAATTAAATTATGAAAAAAATATTTAATAAATAAGTCATCTTTAAAATATACCGATTTCAATATTATTTTATTTTAATAAATATTACATATCAGAGAAATCGGCTTTTACTACAAGGCATCGTAGTATTACCAGACTAGAATGAATCACTCATGATTTAATAAACTCAAAAAAAAAATATCAATTTGTAAATATACTTAAAAAAAAATAGATATATCTAATTTTGTCGGTTCTTTTGATGATTCAAGTTATCTTGTTAAATATTTTTCTTCAATAAGATATACATACACACTTGATTTTGATATTTATTACCGTTGTTGAAAAATAATCAATATGTTTTTTTGATAATATTGATAATTTCATTTTAACGCATTGCTGTTGATGTTTGAGGTTGCTGACCTTGTGATGTATCAGACTTTGCTTGAGAATTTGACGAGTACTGACCAGTTACTATAACACGGTTTGTGCTCAAAGTTATACTAACGGGTGTTGCATTAAGAAGCTGGAGACGTACTGGACATTGACGATAAGCTTAAAATATAAAAAAATTATATTATGAAATAAAAGAAAAAAAAAAAATTGATAAGTATAATAATAATTACCTGCATGATGGGAGCCTGAACAATGACAACATACGGGATTATTTCGTGGTCTCGGACAAAATTCAACACTATGCTGTTCTCCACATCTAACGCATCTTGGTAAATGTCGACAATTTGCAGCAACATGCCAAAATCCTTGACAACGATAACACTGTAAAACTCCATCATTTTTTCCATTTGATTGATCTTCACTATCAATATTAATACCTGGTAATGTACCAAAATGTTGCTGATTAATAACTGGAAGATTTTGTCCTCCAGTTGAATTATTTGATCGCCATGAAATTGTTGGTCGTTCAGGAATAGCATTAAATCTTGCTGCACCAAAAAAATCAAGACCTTGACGAAGAAGTTGCTCAAAATGAGCTGCTTCAAGAACCTTACAAAAATATTCAATATTAAAATTAAATATGATGATAAAATTTTCGTTTTTTTATCATTACTTCAACTCTGACGTTTTGACGACATCTCTCGATTGTTCCTGTTGGAATTCCTTGTTTTTTTAAAGCTGAGCTGAGATCTTCCAGAGGAATGGCCCATGGTACATCGCGAAGATAAACAGATTGTCTATATCTTGAATCTCTTGCCGAAAAACGAGCAACCTAAAACAAACAAAAAAGATCAAGAAAATATTGTATTTAATAATTATCAAGAATAAATAACAATTTTAAATAATTATTTCACGTACTTGAACTGGGCCATCAAATATTTCAGCAAGATTTGTTCGTTGGACAAGTCGATCAGCATCAGTTTCAAGTGAAAATGTGACAATAATTCCACAAGGTGTTTGACTTGTATTCCAATTACCAGTTGGACATGATAAACGTATTGCTTCTTCTAATTTTGTCTTTGGTATTTCCGTTATTTCTTGACATATATTCAATGTATTAATATGATTTTGATGATTACTACGAGATATGTATAATGAGCATGTTGGCATATCCTTAATGTCCATATTATATCCTCCCTGCTTTTTTATTGTGTATTTTAAAAATTAATTAAAACGTTGTGAAGGCATCGAAAAATAAATATGCTCAAAATCACACAACTCGTTACTTACTTCGTTCGTTACTCTATTTATTTATGTTTTTTTCTTTCGATTTTCATAGACTTTAATTTGTTTTCCATCAACTTATTATTTAAGTTTAATAATTTATTAACTATTATATTATTCTTTTTAAATATTGACGATATTGAAAAAAATTTTGAATAATATTTATAGAAAAAAGAAAAGTTTTACTTATAATTTGAGGGCGTAAATTTTAATAAGTAAATTTATTTTGTTATACATTAATTTTTTAAAATACCATAAATTAATATTTTCAGAAATAATAAAAAGAAATGTTAAAACAATAAGTCATTTTTTAAAGAGTGTTAGACTTCGAGATGTGTGGAAAATGTACTTTTCTTTGGTTAAAGCTGCTAAAGGAATAAATACCATATATATGCGTGGCAGTTATTGGGTTGGGTATTTGTAAGTTCTTTAAATGTTCTATCAAGATTGTACAGCATCATGCCAAATAATGATAAAACGTGTTTCGTTTTACGAGAGCTTACTACTGTAAGTGGAAATTTATTTAATGTATTTATTATTGCGCTATCATGCTATTCAATATGTCGTAGAGCAAGTTTTAAATTTTGATAAATCTAAAACATAAATAATTATTAGAAAAATTTAATGTGGTGTATATTTTTTAGGCAAATCAGATTGTTAAAAACATTTACTCTCCGATCTCTAACATTCACCGAAACAAAAATGTTGTTGAGGTAATTTTTGAAAAATTTTTCAAATAATAAATAATTATTTACAAATTTCAATAATTACTAATGCAATTAAGTGATTCAAAAACCAATTTCAAGGACAACGATACTGTGGACGCATATTTTTCTACTCGAAAAATCGAGTTCACTGCTGCGGCTGGATTATTTGTTATTCGATTACCACTATTACTTTCCGGCCGTCTCCTTTAATTAATATATAATACGATATAATTACACAGTCATTTTTTAAGATTATCGGTGCGATGACAACGTATTTAGTGATTCTGCACAAGTCATCAACAGACTTGAATCTTCATTAATCAGAGCAATCATCTATTATATATTTTATCATTGAAAATACTTATAATTAGTTTGAATTTTAAGGATAATAATTTCAGGTAAATTTATTAGACATATATATAGAAAGAAAAAGGGTGTATGTTGGAGTTTCTTAACCCAAGTCTTTAAAATAATAAAGTCTAAGCCCATGAAAAAATAAAATTGAAGATGAGTCATTTTGTATGTATTTAGTTTTGATAGGGCCTTCTATTGGTAAAATAACAGAAAACTTTGAAGCACTTTAAATTGAATGGTAAAATTAAAATATCTTTGAATAATATTATTTATAGTATAGTTTTATTATTTGATAAATAATTTTCGTAAATTTTAATAAGACTTTGGGGAGTATCTGGAATAACATCTGCTAATGCTGCTTCAAAATCATTTTTGATTATACATAAAGTTTTAGTGTCATTTTCACTTGAATTTTCTAAATCTCTATGTAATGCTTTTATTGCAGCTTTGTTACAAATATTTTGTATTTCAGCACCAGAATAACCATTAGTCTTGTTTACCAGTTCATCAATATCAATATCATCACCAATTGGCATTGTTTTAAATTTAATTTTAAATATTTCCAATCTAGTCTTGTTATCAGGCAGTGGAACGTATATTTTGCTATCAAATCTACCGGATCTAATTAGAGCCTAGAAGTAATTTAGAAAAAATAAATAAATTACGTATTAATATTATAAATATTAAAACAAATTAATAATTACTTTGTCCATTCTGTCAGGTCGATTTGTTGCTCCAACAAGTATAACATTTTTCAGTGATTGAACTCCATCAAGTTCAGTTAAAAATTGTGTTAATACTCTATCTTGAACATTACTACCACCAGTACTTGAGTTACCACTTGATCTTTCACCTCCAATTGCATCAATTTCATCGATAAATATTATCGATGGTGCAACTTGTTTTGCTTTGCGAAACAAATCTCTCACATTTTTTTCAGAATCACCAACCCATTTTGAAAATAACTCTGGACCCTTAACACTGATAAAATTAAGATTTGTTTCAGTCGCAAGTGCCTTCGCAATCATTGTTTTCGAACAACCGGGTGGACCAAACATCAACAAACCTTTTGGTTGTTTAATTCCATAAGATTCAAATTTATCAGGATATTCAAGTGGCCATTCTACAGACTGTTTAAGCTCTAATTTTAATTTATCATAACCACCAATATCTGTCCATTTAACATTAACAACTTCAACAAGTACTTCTTCCATTGCTGATGGATTCACTTTATCACGTGCAAATTTAAAATCATCATTAGTTATTGAAAATTCAACATCAATATCATCATTATTATCTTGAGCAATTTCATATCTTTCTCTTGCATATATTTTAGCCTTTCTACATAGTAAACATAAATCACTTGCAACAAAACCATGTGTTGTTGATGATAGCTTTTCGATGTCATCATCATTAATATTATTTGATACATTTGTTAATAATTTTTTTAATATATCAAAACGTATTTTTGGTGTTGGTGCTGGTATTTCAAACAACTCATCTATTTTACTAAAACTTTTAAGTTTTCGATCAATTGAATCAGGTTTTGAACTTGTTGCAAGTATTATTGTTGAACAATCACTATTCATTAAATTATCAATTTCATTAATCAATACTTTGAGTAGTCGTTTATCATCGTTACTACTGGAACCACTTTTCTTTGGACAAAAATCATCAATATCATCGATAAATATAATAGATGGACTTTGACATTTTGCCTCGGCAAATATTTCTCTTAAACGTGATTCAGTTGAATTATTTCTAAAAACATCATTAACTTCAAAAGTATTTACATTGAAATGTGAAATAAGAGCTGATGCAATAGTTGTTTTACCAACACCTTCACTCCCATATAATAATATTCCTTTGCAGTCATCAACTCCTTTCCAAACTTTATCAAATTTTGTTAGTACTGGTGTCATTACTTTTATGACAGATTTAATTAAGTTTTGATAACCACCAATATCCTTCAATGTTGGATAATTTTTTTTAACTAAATTATTTTCGTTTTTATTTTCATCAATCAGTGTCCACTTGGTTGTATAAAGTGACTCGTAAAACTCGTATTCAGTATCATCAATCCTTATTCTTTCAAATTCAGCCGTAAGATCATTCAATGCACTCTCTCTGTCACCAATGATTCCTACTATTTTGAGTATTAAATTTTTACCATAGTAAGGAATAACAATCTTATTATTTACAGCAAAAACTTTATGTTCATTTAGATTTTTTATCATAACTTGTAAATCTTGTGTAAATTTTGGTCTTGATTGTTTACTTGTGTATTCAATCATAATTTCTTTTGCTGAATTTAACACTTGAGTAAATTTTTTAACTTTTATTTGTCCATTTATTTTATTAATATCAAGTGCTGTTAAAATAAAAAAATTTTACATTTTAATGAATAATTAATTTAATTTAAATTTAAAAATAATAATTACTGTTTTTTGTGAGACAAACACTTGTTAAACTTTTTTCATATGTAGGCCAAGCTGTTTTAACAATTCCTCCACCATTATATTTTATCATGACTCTATCACCAATGGCAATTTGACAATTTTGAAGTGCTGAATTTGACATGAATACCATGTCATGAGTATCACGTACAGATATATTTTTTGGCAACTCTATAGTCAATAATTCATGAATTATGTTTTTGTGTATTTTTCTTTTTGTTTAGTTCATTTTTATAATATACCTTGAGTCACATAAATTTCTGCAGTACTGTGTAGAGTTAAATTACGAATGTAATTATTTGTCCAATCAATTTCTGGAGGTGGACATTCCAATGTATGATCTGTTGTATCTTTTTGGGTTATTGTTGATTGACAAGTCTCACATGTAACCCAGACTACTGACAAACTTTTCCTCGATCTTGATGTCATGTTACCTAATAATCAAAATAAAAAAGTTAATTAAATTATTAATTTTTTTCTAATTTTATTCTGTTATAATATTGAATACTTTTTATATTGACAAAAAAATAATAATGACAACATAACCTTAGTGAAATAATACAAACCTTTTGATTTTAAATTTAAAGAAAAAAAATTTTATATCAATATAAAAAACTACTTTTAAATTAATCTTAATGTATTTTTTTTTTTTCGTTAATGTATTTATACTTATAAATGAAAAAACGACAATAAAAAAAAATTTAATCTACGTGTTTGTCTTTCAACTGCTACACACGTGTGTTTTGTCATTTGTGTGGAGATCACCATTTATAATTCGTATTATTATTATTTTTAGTTCGAGATCAATTTTTTTTTTTTCTTCCAAACTTTTAACGATACATCGATATCTTTAAAAAAATATATCGTTTTGTTGTTTCTTATTTTATTTTTTTTTTTTTGGAGTGTTAACTGTTAACTAGCGCGTTTTTGTTTTCAGTTTTGTTATCGCTCTCAGCTTCTCAGAATTATAGTCTTTCTTGAATCTGTTTATGTATGTATCCACTGGTATCCACTGTTTAGTCTACGAATTTAATAAACACATGTAAAAAAAAATTACAAAGCGATCACACAAAAGAGTCCCACGACCCTTTGTGTAACGGCTGTTGATAAACATAGTTGTATAATTTTCTGAAAGAAAAAAAAGACAACATTGTCATACAGTGTAGATCTATCAGTTGTTTACTGTAAATTAATAAATAATAAATTCAAGTAACCATAAAAGTTTCTTTTTGTTTAAACCCAACAATAATGAACATCAAAAAAGAAACATCAACCGTTATTTGTCCTTATGATCGGAATCACCTAATTGATCGATCAAGGTTCCAGATGCTGCAGAAAGGTAAATAATATTATTTTTAAAATCAATTGTTTATAAACCATGTTATTTAATATCATGTATTATTCATTTTTTTTTTTTTTTTTTTTTTTTGTCAAATTATAATATATTTTTGTACATTTAAGGTATTTTTTTAATGTTTTTTTAAAGAAAAAATAATAGGAATATCAATTATTTATCAACCAATAATTCTAATAAAACATTTGAAGTCACAAAAATATGCTGCAACCATCTTAGAATGAGTTGAAAATTATGAAAATAGTACGAATAATAATTGTTGAATATTTTTTTTTTTTTCGCATAGAATTATCCACCTGGTTACATGGATTCTTGTCCATACAATGCAACTCACATCATGCCACCATCTGAACTCGAGCAACATATCAATTTTTGTTCAGACAAAAGATATCTTCAGCCAGAAAAATATATTAGTAAGTAATATAATTATTATACTAAAAATCATAAACGATTTTAATTAATTGAGAAATTTCTAATTTTAATTTTTACAAAAAGATCTCAAAAATCATGGCTCTCTTCGTTCTTGTCCACCATCACTCATTGAAAAGGAGTTGACCGAATGTGATGACGAAATGTGGGAAGATCATCGAATGGCTGATTTTAGTGATACATTATCAGTAAGATGTCCATCGAATTTAGAGTAGTAAGTAATTTATTATTTTTTTTATTTATAATAACTATTGTAAAAAAAATTATTGCAATTAATTTTTTTAATTTTATTAAGTGAGACAAACAACTTGTTGAAAACACCAACACTTGAACCAATTCGTCCACCAAAATCACGTGGCTTAGCATTTATGATGGATTACTCAGAGTGTTCTTCAGTTGATGATTTGGAATCAATCAAAAGTGGATCAACTGTTTTTACTGGTGGTCGTGGACAGAAAATTAAAAAAGCTTTTGAGCAGAGTCGTAGTGCTAGTGGTGGTTTTGGGCATGGTTCAAATCATCGCTAATTTTCATTATTTTTATTTTTTTTTCTCAGACAATTTTGAAGTTTATTATTCATTTCATTTATTTCTTTTTCATTGACAAGATGAGTTAGTTTATTCATAAAACAAAATGTAATGAATACAATTACTAGTTTTTTTTCCTTTGTCTACTATTTTCTTTTCGAGACAAAGAAGATATATTGTAAGAGTTGATTTTGTAATGAAAAAAAGAAAAAAAATGCATCAGTTCAAAACACATACACTGTGATGTTTCTTTTTTCAAGTTTACTGAAATATAATTACTATATTTTCTATCATAAAATCGAGCATTTATTCACATTTTTTTTGTTCCTAAATTGTCAGTATATTTTATTATCAACTGATTGACAACCCATAAAATATCAGTTTAATTACTAATATTATCTCATTATACATCTGCAGATGTTAATTATATAAATATAATAATCACTTAGTTTATCCCGTTCATTAAGTATAAATATCTTGTATTGTCTCATTAAATGATTAGAAGAACAAAACAAGTTTGATGAAATTGATACTTAATTTTAAAACATTAAACTTCAAATGATTATGCAATCGGAAATTATTTTGGTTTTTTCATAATCAATAATATAAATAATATTATCAAACGGTTTTTTTGTTTTTCTAATCAATCATTATTGTTTTTTCCTTATGTAAATCATTTTTTAATTTTTTCTGTACATAATATATATAATTTTTTTTCTTTTAATAACAAATAAGTCTATATTCCTGTAAAACTAGATAAATTAAAAATATATATTTTTGATGATTTAAATTAAAATCTTTGCCATAATTCAACAAATATAAAAACAAAATATTCTTTTATTTTTATAAATCATTTGTTCATTAATATAATATATTATATTAGTACCTCTATGTGTTTATGACATCCTTACATTATTTTTAGTCATGGTAGTTTTTTTTTCTTTAAATAAAATACATTATATCGTTAATGAATACAATCATGTTGATTTATAATTTAATTAAGAAAGAATATTTAATGATGAATAAATACAAAAAAAAAAAAACATGGATAAATACTAAAATAAGCAAAATAAAAAATAAAAAGTTATAATGAATTACTGATAATTAATCATAATTTATCTTTTTTTAATTCTTTTTTTTTTTTTATACACATTACAATGACAATAATTGCAGTAATTCATAATTACAATATACAAAAGTATATTTATATATTCTTATGAATGGAAAAAATTGATTTAAATATGAGACAGTTGATTGCAAAAATAATTAAAAAAAAAAAAAACTGTTCTCGATAATCATTTTAATTAGATACATACACACTCACTTGACACTTGGATAATTTCTCGATGTACACAATATTTGTTATATCATTTATTATTAATTATATAAATAAAAATAAAATAAGTTGAAATAATAAAAAAAAAATTTACAGATAAGGTAATGGCTCAACAAGTAGACAAGAAATCACATATAAAATACCCAAAAACATATTTAGTCTTGCTGTTTGTTTTGGTACACTTTGTATTTCATTTGGATTACGAAATTGTTTTTCGATTTTAAAAGCTTTTTTAAGTGTAACAAGGGGTAATAAAAACCATAATGAATATCTGAATGCAAGTACAGCAAGTGTAACATACGGTGTAAATAATAAAAATGCATATAATAAATGTGATGCAGTATGTCCAATAAGTATTGCTAGTGTAACAATACCAGCACGTTTATCATTATCTAAATCACGTGTATTATTACTGTGTAATATTGCCTCAGTATTTAATGCAAGTGGTACTGCATAGTATATTGTACCCCATTTAATATATCCAGTTTGTGACATAAATGCAAATAATACAGATATTGGACCAAATATTATTAATATTAATACATCACCAAGTGCAATGTACTTAAGTCCAATACCACCGGTGTATAAAAATGATGATGATAAACCACCAAAAAAAACAAGTGCTAAATGTTCCATCTTAGCTGGTGATATAGCAGCAAGTAATACAAAACCAACAAAACCGGCAGCGTATAAAAGTGTACCAAGTGATACTAATTCATCTTTTGATAATAATTTATCAACTAATATTCTATCATCACTTCTACCAAATATATCAACACCTTTTTTATAATCAAAATATGTATTGACAACATTACCAGCACCATGCACCGTTATTATTGTTAATAATGTTAATAAAAATATAATAAAACTAAAATTTTCAATTCCTGTCAGACGATAGGCAAGTGCTGTTCCTAATAGTGTTGGCATTAATGATGCACTTAATGACCATGGTCGTAATGCCAAAAAATATGATGATAATTTCATCAATGGTGAATCAAGAGTTGATGATGATGATGATAATGGTGAAGATGTTGACGTCGTTGAACCATTTTGACATGATAATTTTGTTTTTGTATTACGTTCTGATGACATAGATGATGATATGCCATCCTTAATGGGACAGACAAGTCCATTTGACTCCATTCCACTTTTCATCTAAAATAATTTATAACAACTATTTATAATTATTTATAATAACTAATATTTATTTTATAGTCAAATTAGAATTACTTCACTTGAAATTTTTTTTTTTTTTTTTTTTGGTCAATATAAAATTGACGAACTGTGTTTTTAATAAAACTTTTTCAATGTAGTGATGATAAATAAAATTATTCTCACCATTTAGGGTGACTACTTAATTTTAGTTGATTAGATAAACGTAATTATTAATTTATATGAAATTATTGAGAAATATCACTGGTTTTTTTTTATTTCGTTCATATGAAAGATAAGTAAAATTCATTTGTGCTAATTTTTTTTTAACATATAAAGTATTAATTAGTTATGATTATTATTTATTAATAAAAACACATGGACTGATGTAATGACTTAATGAAAAAATTAAAAAATAACATCTGCTAAATAAAAAGTACGATAACTATTTCGACTAGCTATAAAATAAGCATTGAAAAAAAAAATGAAATAATTGGTAATACTATGTAGGTACATTCATTTTGTGCTAAATAAAAAAATCGACATATTGAATTTATTATAAGGGTAAATAAATAATAATAATCACCTTTTTATCTCGTCAAAAAGAACAATTTTTTAGGTTAAGATTGCTTCCTTAACTCTTGAATAACCATTTTTGTGTTGTGTTGTTATTTGTCTTTCTTATTAATTTATCACTCAACAATATACTGTGTAATGATTAATTATTAACATTTAGACAAACATGTTATGCTGTCAAAAAATCAAATATTTATTATCGTTATAGGTATATAAAATATATTTATTTTATTATTTTTACATTTATTATGATTTTTTTTCAACAAAAAAAGTATATATATATATATACATATTATATATCATATATTGATGACGTGTTTCGAGAATTAGCAAGTAGCGTTACCTGTTTACTCAATAAGTTAACACCATGGAGGTCTACAAGGAGGGTAAACTCTTACATATTTAAGTTGCATTTCCTAAGTTCATGGGATTTTACGTTTAGAATTACGGTGAAATACATTGAATTTTACACATTAATAATTACACATATAAAAATTATACAAAAATTAATTGAATATTTTACACATATTAATTTTACGCATGAAAGTTTTACACAGGCTAGGGAATGCCTTAAATGCATTTTGCGTGTTGAAAATCCTTTTTTTTTTAATAATGAATGGTTTGTCAAAAACAAAAATTAAAGCTTCAATTAAAGCTAGTCTCATGCGATAAGTGAGACCCTCGGTGAAGGATAATCATAAGCGAGATGCGCTCTCATCTACGGCTCGGCTTGGCCTCGCCTTGCCTCTTGCTTATGTTAGCAAATCATATCAACGAGCTAAACAACAGACAAGGAAGATGGCTTTAAAATAGACTAAGAAGACGAAACAGCGCAAATATATCCTTTTTGTGAAAATA
>JAPYYR010001173.1:0-20841 GCA_030523065.1 Aphidius colemani | reverse complement strand
AATCTGCACTTCCTTTATCCAATGACATCATTTGTATTTTATCTGTAATAAAGAAATTAATTTATCAGTTGATAGAAAATTGATTATTTTATATTTTTTCTTTTACCAAATATTAGTGTAACATCAACAACAGCTTGTACAAACTGATGAAAGAAAATATCAACGTCATTTCCATGTGAATGAAATATTGTTGCAACGATATCATAAGTCAATTTATAATTAAAATCATCAAGAGCATCTTTAAATTTCGTAAATGACATTGTACGATAGAAAGCTGATGCATGATCATAGAATATTGTCTAAAAATAATTTAATTTATTAATTTGTAAATACAATTTTAATTATTTAT
Source organism: Aphidius colemani (assembly GCA_030523065.1). NCBI lineage: Eukaryota > Metazoa > Arthropoda > Insecta > Hymenoptera > Braconidae > Aphidius > Aphidius colemani. The sequence goes on along the minus strand of JAPYYR010001173.1, from coordinate 20,492 downwards.
TCATATTTACTCTTAACTCTCTGATCAACTGAATTATCATTTGATATTGTTGTATTTCTACTCGGAAATCATCAGTTATAGACTGTTTAGAATATATCATTGCAATTAAATCTCGAGACAACTTTGCACTGAATTCTTCACAATATGATCCTGTTAATTAAATATCAGTTTTATTAATGATTTTCCAATTATTAATTTAATAAATACCAAATTCATTACCAAATTGACTTTTCAATGTAAACACAATCAAAGACAAATCATTAAAATGTATCAAATTTTTTTTATCAACATCCTGTGATACAACACTTTTCAAGAAATCATTGTCCAGTAAATATCCATTCCGTTTTAGAATAACAATCATAGAAGAAATGTGAATATAGTCTGGATAGCCTGGCTGCTGATACAGTTGAAATGCTTCCTGGAAAAAAAATTAATATCATTAATTATTATTGTTAATTCAAAATCATTTCGTTATACTTCAATATTCAATGCTATTTCGGCTATTTTTGCAACAGATAATTTTTTTTTTGGCACAAATTTTTTAGTTTTCAATAACGTTGACAACTCTGAAATTATTTCGTGATTCAGCTCATGAATAGTATCACCTAGAACAATAAATCATCATCATCATCATCATCATGAAATGATGAATAATAAAAGAAAAAAAATAATTAAACGTACAATTTTTGTTTAATGAAAATGTGTTATTTCTCAGAATGTTATGTAAGCTTTTGAAATTCATTGGCACATTTGAAGACGTTATATCGGAAAATAGTTGATGATCTGCTTCTTCAATATAATTACACTTCAATGCCAGTATCTGCAAAGATAAATGATAAAATTATTATTGAAATAATCAAATTTATACGGAAAAAAAAAATAATAATTTACCTTGTCTCTGATGTTGGGCATATCAATGTTCCGGTCATAAACTCTAAAGTAAAATGTAAATTAATAAATGTCAAATTCTCAATTTGAATACAACAAAATATTTTTATTAATAAAATAAAATTTACTCTAAAAGATCTCGTTGTTCAGATAAAATTCGCAGTAAAAAAGTTGCAGACTTTAATGCATCTTTTATAAATGGTACCACGTAATATGTACCAGGTTGTAAATCATAGCGTCCACTTTCCAGACCACAATTGCCATTTGGACGAACACAACTACACTTTATTGAAATATCAGACAATGGTCTGCTTAGACTCTCTTCGTCATCATCCTTATACTGGACAGAGATGCAAATTTGACATTAGTCATTTTACCACGTACATTTTACATAAAAATTAATCAACTTACTCTTAAAATTTGGAAATTTATTGGATAATCATCAATTGCTATTGAGTCATGTCTCGATTTTAATGATAAACTGATTAAAATATGACATTCATCACCCTCATTTGACTCTTTTAATACCATACGATATTGTGGATTGATTTTAAAAAAATCACTCTGAACTGTTTCTCTTGATAAAACTCCTCCCATCCATTTACCTTCGATTGATGATAATGATAATTTGTTACCTCCTTTTATTGAAAAAATATCACCGGTCAGTCGATTGGGAGTTAGATTACAAATGTTGGCATAGTCAAAGTATTTTATAAAATCTTCGTATAGAATCCAGCTTTCTCCATCAACATCAATCTTCAGTTCAGACTCAATGGTTCTTCTGGAAAATATTTTTTTAATTTTACCGGGATAAGGGTTTAATGATGGATATCCATGAGGATTTCTGATTCGTAATAGTTTAATTTCATCATCAGCATTACGTTTTGTTGCTACTTTTAAATCTGTTACAGCGTAAGCATGATCTGGGTCAAGGCCAAATGTAGTCATTTCAGCTGGTGACGTTATTCTTTTTTTGGTATGAGTCCCACAAGTTATCATTGAAGTTTTTCTAATTGTATCTCGCATACTTTGAAATAAATCACTTGGTGACTGAGCAACATAGTACGATTCTGTTATACCTCCTGATAAATCCTGCATTGCTATGCTTGCAAAACCTGCATCCAATTTGTCGTATGATCGATACAGTAATTTTGCATAAGCCTTTTCGATTAAAGATACCTGAAATTAATGAGCCAGTGATTTAAAATTCAATTAAATAAACAACTTGACAATAAACAAACCCAAAATTCGTTGACATTTCCTGATGATGCATATTCGAGTTTTCCATTTTTAGTTGGAAGACGATCATCAACAACAACGTCAAGCCACGTTCCACCTTGCCAAAATCTAATGAAAATATAAATAATTGTTGATTTGTTTACTTTGTTGATGAAAAGTAATCATATTTTTATATACCTAAAGTGAAATATTCCAGTATATTTATCATCTCCAAATGACTGATCTTCATATGGCACTATGAACTTGAATAAATTTTCATAAAACTGCAAATTTATAAGTCCAACTAGAAACCAACAATCACCTAATGATCCTTGTCTCACGTGAAAATGTCTTGCATTTTTATCTAATAAAACAGGATTTTTCACAAGTTTCTATAAAAATATATAATTAAATTGATGAAAAAATAAACTTGTAAGATATTTTTATTTATTTTTAGTACCTTGGCTCTTATTGCAAGTTGACCCAGATGAAGTGGAAATAATTCAAGTGGAAACAGTTGATCTCTAAAAGGTGCTCTCAGTACATCTTCTCGAAGAGCATTTGAATTCATCAAAGTATTAAAGTCCTGTTGATCTAATTCAACTTCTTTACCCTCTACATACTCAATCAACTGGAATTATTTGTAAATTTCGTTATCAAATAATTAAATATATGCATTTAGAGAAAAATTAGTTAAATAAATATACTGTGGTGTGATGGACACAACTCGCTGGAAACTTGTTAAAGCTTTGCTGACAGTGAGATGATCATCCATTGAATTGCAATGACCTTGAAAATGATTAATTTATTCAATTAATTTGTGAAAATAATTTCGACGGTATTTGATTTATTTTAATTTTTTTAAATATAAAAAAATTACCAATAAATTGAATCAGCAAAGCCACCAAAAAAGTACGAGTTAATTCCATTTAATTATTTATCAAAAGTTTTTGATGAAAGCAGTCAGCAAAGTAGTTGTTTATGTTTTAAGCAACAAATTTTTACTTGCACCAATGCAAAGCATACTGTGGAATTTGTATTATCACTCTTTTTATTTTGTAAATTGTCATAAAATATTCATATAAATATTAATTTACATTTTTTATTTTCTATTTCCACCAATGTGTCTTCTTTATTTTAAAATATAAGACGAAAAATGTTATACAATCTATCTATACAGAAAAAATATCCAATTAATTCAAGATAACATATGAGCAAGTTAATTCAAAAATATTAAAAAGTAAAAATGAAAAATAATAAAGAATGCATTTTCCATTTTTTAAAATATAAGGATGTTATGAAAAGCAAAGTAATTCAAATTATTTATATGAATTTGTTGACAAACAAATCAACAATAAATTCGATTAATTTTCATAACAAATCATTTTCAATTGCCAAGAATAACATTTATATTTCTAATAATCATCGAGTTAATATTATGAGTACAAATTACGGCCAATTAATTTTATTATTATCAATTTTTTTGATTCTGTTATCATTGGGCTAAGTGAAATTCAAGTACGCATACTCGCAACGTGATGACAAGTAATAATGATGATGATGATGATGATAAATCTTATATTATTATTTTTAAATAAATTTAATATTATTTTTATTAATGTGCTTGATGATCATCTAGGACAAATCATTTGACAAACTCTGATAAATTTATTCATTTTTTCTTCTTCGTTTCTATCGTTTCTATCGTTTCTATCTCTGCCCGTTTTTGTGTGTGTGTTCGACTGATTTCGTGCGCCAACAACAAATTTCGTCTGTAAAAAGAGACAAAACAAAACATTACGACCTTAGAAAACGACTAAAAGAGTCTAGAAAATATTTGAGCATTTTGTTGTTATCGTGTGTGTCCTCATCAAAATAATTAACATTCAAGTGTCAAATTGATAAGAAAAAATTAAAATTAACCCAAAAATGTGTACATTATTTTCACCTCCACTTGGTGGATTAATTGTTAATTCAAAATTTATAATTAAATTATTAAACAACAGAGGAAATATTTGTTTACTCCAAAAAACAAATGCATTTAATTACAGTACAAGTGTTTATGCAACTGGAAAAAAAATAACACGTGAAGAAATGCATCAGAATTATAAAAATATGGGAGATAAATGTAGATGTAAGTTGTTTATATTTTTTTGTTGTTTAAATATATTAATAAATTATCTTTATGAAAACATTGAAGCACATTGTCAACAGGGACGAATGCAATTATAATTTTCACAGTGATTTTGTTAATTTTTTTAACTGAAAAATAATTTATTTTTATTTTTTATAAGTGGCTATTATTAACTGGGTTAATTTTAATTATTTAAAAAATTTATTTATCTAATTTTATGGTAAATAATAAACACGGGTTATTTTTTGTTTATATACGAGACTGACATAACAGCTGTTGTCTTTTTTCTCTTTTTACTGTTGCGTGCTCATAATATTTTAAAGCGCGCCAAATATTTCAAGTATTTTTCATCTAAATTATTTTAATTTTATTTATAATTTGTATTTAATAGCTAATTTATCAGTACAGATATAGAAAATATTTATTTCAAATTAATAAATATTATATTTGACCTAAAATTTATTTTAAGCAAAATATTTTCAGCTATATTTTTTCTAGATTTATTGAATAAAGATCTAAATTAATCTAGAATTTATTGTAAAATAAAAAAAAAGCAATTATAAATAAATTAACAATTTAAATGAAATATTAAATTAATTTTTTTTTGAATATTTCAAATTGCATTTGATTGTTACTAAATCCACTATTTACTAATGATAAATATCAATTGTTTAGACAAAAAAAAAGTAGAAAAAAAATCTTCTTATAATCTTTATGGATCAATGCTGAATTTAGAAAATAAAAATATATAATTTAATATTGTAGTAGTAAAAAAATGATAAAAAAAATGCATATGAAAGTATGAAAAGAGTGATAGTATCACAAATGCACATATTGACGTCATTTGATGAATGAATAAATTACGATATTTCAACGCCAAAAGGCCCGTCTTCCGTTATCTTGATCGGGATAGACATCGCAAATCGAGACACGTTACGATGTATTGATGTCTACGCCTCACTGAAAAATGGAAAAAATATAATAATAATAAAATCCAAAAGATATATAAATTTAAAAAGAGCTTGTATATCAGCAAAGAATCTAGAACAGTGAAAATTCTCGGGGGGAAACTAGTTCGCCATTTAAAATAGACTCACATATACCAAGATCACACGAGACTGATAATAAAAAAATAAATAAATAATTGAATAACATTAATCAAAACATTCAAATATTTTCATTTAATCAACAGCTAAAAAATTACCAAAAGATGTCAATGCAAAAGGTGTGTTTGCTTGCAACGAGCTGGATTTAAAAGAAGTACAAGTTTATGGTTTTGATTATGACTACACTCTTGCATGTTACAAGCCATCATTAGACTATCTATTGTACAATCTTGGCCGAGACACGTTGATAAAAAAATACAAGGTATTTATTAATACAATATTATTGCAATTAAAAAAATTAAATATATTTTAGAGAGCATGAAAAAAAAAAAAAAAAAAAAAAAAAACAAGAACCAAGTGAAAGGCACTTTTTTTTAAATATAAAATTTTATAATTTAATTTATTCAACAGTATCCAGAGGGAATTGCTGAACTTGAATATAAAGATGATTTTGCAGTACGTGGTCTTCACTATGACATTGAAAAAGGACTATTATTAAAGCTTGATAGTTTTTTGCAAATCCAACTTGGTACAGTTTATCGTGGTTTACATCCGGTTCCAAATGAAGAAGTTCTTAGAACATATAAAAACCGGATTATACCAATTGCATATGTCGAGTCACAACACAAGAATGCTCATGTAAGCCAAAATTAAATATACATTTACAAAATTACCATCAACACATGATTATCTAATCAATTTAATTTGAATTAACGGCTTTGATAAGTCAATATAAAAAATATATTAATAGGAAATTTTGTAAAACCTAACAGTACATAATTTATCATTGAATGACTTTATTTATTCGATTGCTATTTGATTTTTAATTTAAAAAAAAAAACAAACTAACTAACTTTTCATGCCAACTGCATATTAACATGTTTAATTTGTTGTTATTTTTTTCCCACTTGCAATTTGCATGTTTGACCAAATAACAAATAAACTGGATTAAATTGTAGAAGGTAAGCAGAGCGTGCTTAACTGCATATCCATGTATATTAATAATAACAAAATATATTTGTTTGTAATGATGAATTTTATCAACGAGGTTTCCGATTCAAGGATGGACCACATCGTCAAAAAATGGTACAACTTGCTGATTTATTTTCTGTTCCGGAAATGGGTCTACTTTGTAACGTCACAGAATATTTTATTCGTAATCATATTGATTATCATCCAGAAATATTATTTCGTGATGTCAAGGTAAATTTAATTAGCCCAAAAATAAGCTAAAAAATAATTATTATTAAATATTTATTTTTTAAATAGAATTCAGTACAAATGTGTCATCCAATAATGCACGATATGGTTTGTAATAATGTCCACGAATATCTTGAGCCAAACAAGGATATATCAAACTTTTTAAAACGTCTCATTGCAACTGGTAAAAAAATGTTTCTCGTAACAAATAGTCCATTTCATTTTGTGTAAGTATTATTTATATAAAAAATAATAAATTATTTATTGTTCATCATCATCATACATTTATTTGCAGTGATAAAGGCATGAAATATCTTGTTGGTGATGAATGGAAAGAATATTTTGACGTGGTTGTTGTACAAGCAAGAAAACCAAAATTTTTTACTGATGAATCACGTCCACTTCGTATTTATGATGAAAAACAACAGACTCAACTATGGGATCGTGTTACTAAAATTGAAAAAGGCGTTATTTATCTTGAGGTAATTATTATCAATTGGATTATTGGATATTTTATCATTTAAATTGATAATAAACGTATGTTTATTTTTGTAAACAACAAGGGTACCGTTAAACAGCTTCAAGACATGACCGGATGGAGAGGTCATCAAGTACTTTATTTTGGTGATCATCCTTATAGTGATTTGGCTGATGTTACATTAGAACACGGCTGGAGAACAGGAGCAATCATCAAGGAACTAACAGTTTGTATTTTTTTTTTATTTTATTTATTTGTTTTTAATACTCGGTATTTTTTTTTATGATAAAAAAATGGTGAAAGTGAGATGTTGAGATGAAGCAGGTTGCTTGGAATTTAATTTAGGTCATCGACTTGATTGAGATTTTTACTTTGAGTTATTTATTTTTAATTTAAAATATCATGAATATTATTTACTGTATATTAATTATTTATATATATGATGATGATGATGATGATTAATTAATTTTGTTTTTTTTTTTTAATTTCAATATTATTGTGGCAATTGTTATTTTATCAAGTGGCATGAAATTAGCTTTCTAATTGTGGCTTAATTTATTTTTTATTATCACAATCAAATGTATATTGAATTGTTAACAAATAACAATTGTTTTTTTTTCGATTGAAATATCTTGATTTAGAATTGTTTTAAAACTTTCTAATCAAATTTAATAATAATAATATTTGTTTGGCTTAATTTCAGCACGAAATTGAAACTTTAAATCATCCCAAGTTTAAAGAAAACGCAAATTGGCTACAAATGCTAACGGCATTGATTGAAGATCATCAAGATTATGATGGTCCAGAAGTACAAGAACAATTGGAAGAATGGATTGCAGAACGTGATAAAATACGTAACGAGATAAAACACGTTTTTAATCCACAATTTGGATCAGTTTTTAGAACTTATCATAATCCAACTTATTTCTCAAGAAGATTATTTAGATTTGCCGATATTTATATGAGCTCAATAACAAACTTGTTGTACTACTCAACAACACATACATTTTATCCAAGACGTGGTGTTATGCCTCACGAGTACATTAGTTATTTTATGTAATTTATATTTTTTTTATTTTTAGCTCTTCAAGCCTTTTGATAAAGTTTTCCTTTATGCCAATTTTAAAATACCTTATGTATTACAATGAAAAAAAAAAAAAAATGTAGCAAGTATTTAGCTTATAGAACTCAGGAATCGCTCAAAAGTATTTATAGTTATGATTTTATTATTGTTTTTATTTTTTTTTTTGTATTATTTAATGAATCTCGTAAATTGTTAGAGTGTGATAGACTTTTTTTTTGTTTTTTTAATATTTAATAACTAAAAGACAATAGAAAAAAATTTGAAATTGTAATTTTAATAAATATTTAAATGTAAAGAATTATTTTTAGTAATCATGTGTTGTTTGAAAAATAAAAATTAAATAAAATAATTCATTTGTTTTTCTTATTTAAATGCTTCAATTGATATTTAAATAATTTACGACAAAAAATAAACCGAAAAAATGACGTGGGAAGAGATAAAGAAATATATTTCAGTACCAGTTTTTTTGGCAATTGCATCGGCAATGTATCTGGTAGATAAAAAAATGCAAAAGTGTTAAAAATTTCATCTAATAAAAGTAACGTTTGAAGGGGAAAAAAAAAAAACAATCAACGTAAAAGTCCATAAAGGTTAAAAATATAATAAAATAAAACTATGGAAAGTGAAAAAATAATATTTGACAAATCAAAAAATTCATTATCAAAAAAGAAGGCTGATGAATCAATTTTAAAAAATTTAATAAAAAGCCAATTATCGTCTGATAAAATATCCAGCACCAGCAGTGAAATAAAAAAATTACAATTAAATCAATATGTCGATTCAGAAAAAAATTTATCAAAAAGAAAAAAAACTATTACAGCTAGAAAATATGACAGAGATACATTACAAGAAATTGAAATTAGAAGAAAAACAATGTACGTTTCAGAGAGTGATTTTTTAAATTCCAGTGAAAAAAATGTTGACAAAGAATCAAAATACAATACAACTGTTGATCGTCATAACTCACATAAGCTATCAAAAAATATTACAATAGAATCATCAAGTCATCCAAAATTATCAGACAATATTCCTGTTCATTGTATGAATTTTGATTTCCCACCAAAGGATGATTTATCAATTGATGAAGCTGATTGTTATGCAAATATACTTGATGAAGCTTTGCAACAATTGGATCTTTTGAAAATTCTTATTCCAGCTGGCATTGATGACAATTGGAATGAAAATTATCAATCAATTGACATTAAATATGGTGACTATGATGAAACAGATTGTCAAAATTTATTAAAACCAACAGCATCAATTGCTGAAAAATTGCAAAAAGATAGGCAAGTAGATTTTTTTTTTTTTTTGTTCTTTATGTTAATTATTGGATAAATATTAATTTTTAATTTTCATGTAGAACGTATGCAGCAAATGTAATGAAAAAGTTGATTATGGATTTGAGAAACCAAAGACGTTATGATTATTTGGAATATGAAATTGAAAATATTGCCAAAACAATGGAAGATGAACATAATTTATTTGTCAATCATGAAATATGGTCAGAGCAATTGTTGCAGCTTAAAAAATTAATTGATAGTGAAAAAATTGATCACAAAAAATTAGTTGATCAATCAATAAATTCAGTACGTAAATCAGCTGTTGGAATTGACGATGCAATGTTTGATAATAATTCTGAATTTTCATGTAGACAACAATGGGAACAAGTGAGATTGGATGGTCAAAAATATAGACTAGAATTGAAAGAACAAAAGTATCTGGATGACTTGAGTAAAATTGAACAAACAGAACAAGTTGATGATATTATTTTTGCTGAAATGAGAGAATTTCTTGAGAATGATATTAGAAAACTTGAGGAAGAATCAATTGCTTGGCTAAAAAAATACAATGACACATTGGATTTAAAACAGCAAGAATTTTATCGAATACGTGATGAAATAACAAAAGCCCAAGAACAACTTGAAGACAAAGAAAATTTATTAATAACTAGAGAAAAATTTGTCGAAAATTGCCAAAAGCAAAGACAAATTATTGCTGATGAAAAAGAATATTGGGAAATTGTTAATCAATCTGCTATTGTAATTCAATCATTGTGGAAAGGATTTATGGTCAGACAACAGTTGGGACAATATCAGGATCTTTGGAAAACATTGAAAAAACGAAAAAAATTGTCAGCAAAAAGAAAAAGAAAATTAGAAGCTAAAAAACGAAAACTAGAGAAGCCAAAAAAATCTGAAAAAGAAAAAAGAAAATAATTAATTAATGCCTTTTTAGTCATATGATAAAAATTGTTAGTCAAATTCATTTTTGTAGTTTACAAAATGAATTGCTAAACAAGACAATGTATGCATTTTTATTAAGCTTATCATCTTGACCATCATAAAAATGTTGTAATAATAGAGATAAAAAAAAAGCATCAAGTTTGTATTTTGTCATAGCAAAACATTAGTAAATAGTTATAATTTTAAAAAATATTAAATTGATGATAAAAAAAATTGACGTTTTTTTTATTTGTCAATTTTTTTAGTTCCAGTGATGATAAAAGTACGAATTTCTCTGGCTTTTAATAGTACATTAATGACACCATTTTTAATATGTACTTGTTGATATTGATGACTCGTGTTATTAACATCATATTCAATATTATTATCATCAGATTTCCACTTGAATCTATTCATTGATTCTATCCATTGATTTCCACCAAGTGATGTTTCACGTAAACTAGTAATATTAAAATCATTAAACAAATCACCAATATTTATTTCAGCTGGTTGTGATAATTGTGTTGCTTCACCAATTTCATATAAATGCTCAAGTCTTAATAATATTTCTCCATTTTTCCATGGTTCATAAGTAAGAATATGAATATTTTTTGGTAATTTTTTTCTGAGTCCTCCAGTTTTCATGATGTAATTATTTTTCCAATTTATAAAATTATCTGTATTATTCAATGGTGTAAATAGTGTCCAAGGTCTTAATGATAATTTGAGAGCCATTGATTTTTCAGCAAGTGCAATAGTATCAAGATTATTTAAATTACCACCAACAAGATAATGTATTCCTCGAGCAACGAGACCTGTACCAAATGCTCGTTCATTAAGTGCTTCATCAACACCAAATGCATCATCAACCAGCAATCTACGATGTATCATTAATTCAAGTTCACCATCAGTCAAACTACTACCACCTTGTGCACGATCATTAAGTACACTCAATTTATATCCTTTGTCTCTGTCTTCTAATGATATTTTTGCTGTTACTGGATAATAATTACCAGCAATTGGTTCTTGTAAATTTAAATTCCAAGTTGGACGATAATTTCTTTTTCTTTTAAGCATTTCTCTTCCATTACTGTCTGTATAAAATGTACCAGCTGATTGAAGATTACTTGAATAACGTATAACAATTTCTTTTCCTTTTTTATCATCAATTGGAATTGGTCCAGCGAGCCATTCAAATTCAACTTGTTCTTCATTGTCTAAAATTCTAACAACAAGACTAACATGATCATTAACTGTCAAATGAATTTCTTGTACAAGTGGACCCTTGAATATTTCATGATAACCAGAATAAATAAAATTATGAATAGCTGATTCATTTGGTCTAAATATATATGCACCAGATGCACGTTTTTCAAAGTTACTATTGTCACCAACAGCTCCAATGTAATAATGAAATGATTGTACAACTTTTATATCTTCTTTTTTCCATTGGACAACAACTTGACCAGCATCATTAACTGAAATGTCATATAAATCACTTGATATTGATTTATCACTATCAGCAGTATTTACATCATCATCATCAGATAATTTTTCCGATACAAAATATGATTGATAACCAAATGCAGATATATTTAATGCACGAAATACAAGTTCTCTTGTTGCTAAACTTTTTCTTCCTGGTAATTGAACAACAGCCAATGGTATTGGAACAAGTTGAGTTATTATTTCAGCACCACTATGATCATTAACAGTATAACTTTTTCCATTAACTGGAATACGTATGTAATTTGATACTGGATGACTTTGAGGATTGTATAAAGTAACAATAAATTTTTTAGAATCTTCAGATACTGTACATGTACTTGTGTTTAATAATAAACATGAATAAAATTTTGTATCTTTATACGTATTTGATGTATTATTTTTACTGGAAATTTTTAAAATTGCATCAGAAATAATATCAGAACTTTTGACAATACTTTCATGTAATAAACGTGCATAATCTTCAGCAACATGTTGTTTTTCTGTTCCAGTAACAGCATCATGATGTTGCATGACTCCCATAACTTCACGTAAATGTTGTAAATCATCAGAATCCATTTTAGATGATAAAATTGATAATTGTTTGACAATTTGAAGATAATTATTACCCATTCTTTCAAAATACTTAAGAGTTGGTCTTGATGTAAAATAACCAGTCCAAAATGCATGTGGATCACTGCTATATGGAAAAAAATCATCATTTTTTGTTGTCCATATTTTATCAGCTTCATGAATTGATTTAATGTAACAAGATGGAGTTGAATAAAATACATTTATTTGACTTCCATAAATTTTATTTGTATATCTGTTGAATAATAATTATTATCAGATAAAAAAAATAAAATATTTATTTATTATTTATTAATTATTATTAATAATCAACAATTGAGTGAACAAATTTTTATCAGATCTTACCTAATTAATTTATCAAGATTTGAAAACCACATTCTTGCAACTTGATAATTAAAATCTTCCCCCATTGTGAGTATTATGTTATTTGTATTGTATGACTTGGCTTGTACTTGACAGTAAGCAAGAAATAATGCTATCTATTTTTAAAAAAAATATGATTAATTTAATTTGTATCTTTTTCATATTTTGTTATCTTTGAATCTTGATAATTTGTTCACTCAGTATCTTGTCAATTTTATTTACATGTAAAAAAAAATAATATACCTTATCAATAAATCCAAATTTGAAAAGTACATTTCAGCATCTTGATAAGTAAAATCACCGCCCATTGTCAGTATAATATTTTTAGTTTGATAATAATGAGACTGATCAATTAAATAGTTGTAAAAATCTTTGGTCTAAAAAAACCAATATTGAATATTTAAAATGTAAAATAAAAGATATTTAAAGAAGAAATTATCAAGAGACAAGAAGAAGAAGAAGAAGAAGAAGAAGATTTTATTTAGTAGAAAAAGATTATTACGTACTCTTGAGTCAATATTGTAATCAGCACTTTCTGGATCATCAATAAGAGGCTCATCTTGACAAAGAATATCAAAACAAAAACCTGGAGGTGGTGAATAATTATTAAACAATGCAACTGAAAGTAAATCAGCTTTTTCTCCTGTTGTAAAAAATTAAATATATTATTTTTTCTATTAATAAATTGATGTTTTTTTTTTTTTTTTTTTCTATCACCTAAACTAGAGCTAGCCTTCCACAAAAATTCAGCACGTTGTTCTTTGAGTCTTGCTGTTTTATCTTCATGATCAAGACGTCCAAAAAACATACCATCAAAACCAAATTGTGCAAAGAGTGACGCTTGTTCTCTTGAATGACCAAATGGATCAATTTGCCAGCCAATTTTTGGTCGTGCACATTCACCAAATGTATCATTTAAACGTCTTTAAAATGAATTATTAAAATAAAAATAAATATTATTAAAATTATTATAAAATAAAAACTTTTTACCTAAATCCCCAAGTGAATTGATCAACAATTGAATGATAATGTGTTGTTGCTTCATCATTCATGCTCCAGGCACCACTTATTATTTCCAATCTTCCTTCATTTATAAAACCTCTAACTTCTTCACGTAATTTTTCAGTTTGTCGTTGCCACCATTTCCACAAAAATGCTGTTTCAACGTAAATAAACCTATTTAAAATAAATAAATAATTAAATAAATACTATTTACCATTTAAAAATGATAAGCTCTTATCATTATTGACTATAATTTATCATTAGTGATAATGAAAAAAAAATATTTAAATATAAAAAACTGACCTTCGTTCTGGATCTTTTCTCAGAGAATCAATGACAGTGTCAATAATATATTGGACCCCTGCTTTTTGAATTGAATTACGTCCTTGAAAATAATTAATTTAACAAAAAAAAAATTAATTAATTCATAAAACTATTTAAATTTTATCTTGAATAACAATTTATACCTCCATAATAATATTGATCAACTGTTTTTAACCAGCCAACATCATCATGTGTGTGTGCAACTAGATGAACATTTAATTTTGTTGGATCAATTTTTGGACATCCCTGTAAGTAAATTCTTTATTAGTTAATGAAAATAAAAAATTATTAATATAATTTAATAATTATTTGCTTTGTTTACTTCATATCCACAAGTACGATGTTGATTATTTTGATTATTTTTATTGTCTCTAAATACTCCAGCATTTACAAGAACAAAACAAGTTAATATTAAACTTCCAAGCTGGTAAATCTTCAGTCGAGCCATGACGATTGACGAATGACTTGGTGACACTCAGTGACACTGATAAAAACTTGTTCCCCCTCGTATTTATATTTAATTTTTTAAACTCACTCCTAGCAACACCCGCATGATTGTAAATTCATTGGCGTAACTTAATTTAAATTATATAAAATATTTTTAAATATATATTTCTATTTTAATTTATCATTAATAAAAATGTACTCAAATTTTTATTTAAAAAAAATCTATTCAATAATAAAAAAAAGGGGAACCAAACAGCCAAGTTATTATTATCATTTTTTTTTTTTTCTTTTTAAATATAAACTTGATACAGTATTAACGAAAAATCTCATGTTTCATAAAATATTATTTCGATAAAATGCCTTTTAAAAAAAAAAAAAATATATAAATTCATTCGAAAAACATTGTTTTTTTATTTATTATTAATTTAACATCAATAGAATAACAATATTTTTAAGGAAGGAAAAAATATACGACGAAAAAGAAAAAGTTTTTTTGATGAATATATTACTTTTGATTAACATATATATATTTTATTTATAAATAGGATTATTAGAAATCAGAATAAGCAATTGGCTCTTGAGATTTGGCAAAAGTAACTGGACGATAAAATGATTGTGCTTGATCCCAGCCACGTGGTGCTGTATTATAATTTGTTTGAAAACTTGATATTTTTGGACCATTGTAAGTGTTCTCAAGTAGCTTGGTGCCTGAAAATAAATGATAAATTAGCATTAGCATCTTGAACAACCAGATCAATCAACTCAAAGGAATTTAAAAAATAAACTAATAAATTATTAATTAAAGCAAATAATAATAACAGCATTGCAAAGATTAAAGCAAAAGCATGATTAAACTTGCCTAAATCCTGACAATAATCTCCAAGTTTTTCAGCTGATGGTCCTGGTATGAGAGACTCAATAACAGGTGTTTTACGAAGTTGTTTTATTTGTTCAATAATATCTTGCTCTGATGGAATAATAACAGTTGGTTTATCATTAACTGCATCATTAAATTTATCATCGATGTCATCATTACGATAGCCAGATGGTGCATCAAATAATTGTTCAGATGTTTGATCAAATAATTGACGACGATAATCATAATCACTCATTGCTGATGGATGATTACCAGTTGAAAAACCAGGACTTGGTCCACTGTAATAATCATTACAATTTTCAGGTGTTGTTGATTCGCCAAATGAATCACCAATTTCATCGTCGTCATCATCATCATCATCATCATCATCATCACCGTCAGTTGAATCATACTCGTATCTTGGAACCATTGCTCCTTGATATATTCCACCATAACCATTGCCATTTGTATTTACCATCATTTTATTATTATTTCCATTATTGTTGTTTGAAAATTGTACTTGTTGCTGCTGCTGCTGCTGCTGCTGAGGCTGCTTCATGTTATTAATTGAATCATCAAATTTATTTGGCATCCTTGGTACATCAAAAAAACGTGAAAGATCATCAATTGGAGTTTGCTGATCAACTGGTATTGCTTTTGAATTCATTTGTTTATACTGCAATGTTGGTCTACATGTTTTTTCAAATTCTTGTATCAATTGTTTAACTGGTACCGGTGTATAATCAATATTTCCACCCTCTTCATTTATTGTTTCATTTTGAAGCTGATTTCCATTTGTCATTTGATAATTTTCATTTCGCAATTGTGAATGGCCATTTGAGGCTTGTAAATTTTTATTACTAGTCATTTGATAATTTGGACTGTTGTTTAATTGGGAGCTTACATTTTTATTGTAACCATTTGTCATTTGAATATTTCCATTGGGCATTTGGGTATATGTGTTATTCATTATTTTATTGGAATATCCATGTCCATTTTGCATTGTTTCATTTCTCATTTGATAATTATTTCCATTATTCATTTGATAGTTTCCATTAATCATATGGCCATTTGCATTGATCATATGATAATTACCATTTGGCATTTGATAATTTCCATTGTTCATTGTCATTGGATTGGCATTTGTCATTTGATAATGAACATTGGGCATTTGTTGATGATAACCATTGTTCATTTGAATATTTCTATTGTCAATTTGTGAATGGCCATTCATCATCATTTGATGTTGATAGCCATTATTCATGTGTTGATTTCCATTAGCCATTTCATAATTTCCATGATTTATTTGATAATAATTATTTGGCATATTGTAATTGCCATTTTGATAATTTCCATTTCTTAATTGTGAATTACCATTTGTCATTTGAGCTCTACTACCATTGCAGCTGCTACCACCACGTGAGCTTTGATCACCTTTTGAATAATTACGACTACCACCACCACCACCACCACCACCACCATTATTATTATTATTACTATGTTGAACTGGCTGATAACAATCAGAATCAAATGACATTCTTCTTGATTTTTCAACCCCAGAATTACCATTAACTTGATTAACATTTTTGTGGCCATTTATTTGATAATCCTGATCAGTTCCAATAGCAACCTCACGAAGATATATTTTTTTAATATCATTTTCTAATTTTTTTTCATAATTATTATCAGACAATTGCTTGTTACAATCTGACTCGTTTTTATCTATAATTTTTTTATTGCAAAAAAAGAGAAAAACAATGCGAAAGCTGATTTAAAAAATAAAGCAAGTTTGTTAAATGCAATGTAATATAAAAAAATAAACTGATTGATAATTTAATTTGCACTTTGCAGTTGATAAGATTATTTAGATTTCAATCGAAAAAATATAAAAAATGTATGATTAAAATGTTTATTATGAGATTAAATTATGAAATTAATTTAGATAAATGATTGAATTTATTATTATTACCTGGTTGAGCTGGAGTTGTACCAAGTGAAATATCCACAGTGAAAGGATTGTAAAAAGGTTTTGAATCATTTTGAGTTTGCACTACTGGTGACATTGGTGATTGACTGTTGAAATTTGAATTTTCATTTGCACCATAGTCCTAATGAATAATAATTTATTGTAATTTCAAATTTTATTAATTTCTTTCTTTCTCAACTGAAATAGCTACCATTTTTGTTGGATAAGATGGCATTTTAGGATAACTTTGAATAACCGGTGTAACTGGTGTTGAAGGTGAATTATTTTCTTGAACAACCCATTTCTCTGATCGTTTTCGTCGTTTTGCAAATATTTCAGCACCTTTTATATAATTAAATTAAACATTAATAACATTCAATTAATTTGCTATAAAAAATTATAATCTTACCACGTCCTTTTTGACAATTTAAATCTCTAACAATGTCAAATACTTTTCCAGCATTGATTGGACTGTGGCCAATATTTGGCTCTTCACCAAGAGCCTGAATGCCATTCATATCCATGACTTTACCATTTGGATTCATCATGCATTTCAATGGTGTTTTATCCTAATTAAAATGATAATTTTGATTAATAAAATTTACATTGTTTTTTTTTTCTTTTTGCTTCTATTTTCTTACTCTATGTAATGGCATTTGTGGTCCTTCTTCACCATCTTCACCTTAAAAAATAATATTAAATTTATTATATATAAATAAATTTAAAAGATAAATATATATAATCATTTACCATTTCCAGCATGAATCCATTTGACAGATCTTTTTTTTCTATTGACATACATGGATTGTCCTTTGCTCTTCATATTTTTAACGTCACTCAGAGAATATGATATTCTACGAGCGAGTTCAACTTGATCCTCCACTGTTGGGTGGGTCGGTGCATAAAAACAAGATGAAGCATACATTTTTTCTACAAATAAAAAATATATATAAATTTATAAAAAACAATTTAAACAAGCTTTTATGTGTATATATACTTTTTGATTGCAATAAATCACATGTATCAGTTGCATCCATGGCTGGTCTCAGCAACTTTTCAAAGTCAATATTTTTCGTCCTCTCTTCACTATCCTATCAATAAAAAATAAAATAAATAAATAAATTCAATTGATATTATTAATTTTATACATAAATATATATTTAACAAGATCCAAGCTCTTCAAGCAAATGTAAAATGTCGTATTTTCATTTTATTTCTTCCCTGATTTTTCAAGCAAATAGCAATAAAGCAATTTTTTTCTTTTTTCATTTTTCATGTTTATCATAACTCACCATGTCAACGTGTAGTATTTTTGTTGATAAATTTTCAAGAAAATGTCTTTTAGCTGGATCGTGTATATCTGATGGTTTAAATCCACGTGAACTTATTACAACATTATCAGATGACCAACTCTTTTTTAATTTATTATTTAATAATTGTCCACTTGATTGTAATAATTTACGTTTTATTTCGACATTTCTTGTGTTTGTTGTTTTATAATAATTATATGCTGCACTATAACTTTCGTTGTTGTGTTGTCTATTGTATGTTTGTCTTGATTAAAAAAATATGTAATATATAAATAATAGTAAATAAATATAAAGTATAAATATAAACATAAATAATGTTATATTTATAAATCGTGTGGATAACATTTATTCAAATTATATATCTTTTATTTGAAAAATAAAAGATAAAAAAAATCAAATTAAATCTATTCATGTTGATCTAGTACAGTTTTGATCGTGCCAATGTGATTTGAGACAGCCAATAGTTAAAAAAATGTAAATAAATTTAAAGTAAAAAAAGAAAAAAAGATAATTTAAATTGAGAAGTGTTTAAACGACAACAAGAATTGGTTACCATCCAAAACGCCAATTAATTCCGCGTTGCGGCATTGGCATGAGTACAAACACACAAACTTAAACAGTTGTAAAGATATGCTAAATTTATCTACAAAACGTATGGTAATGTAATACGATTCAGAATTGGATGAGGTGCTGATGCAGTTACTTGACAAAAAAAAAAAAATAAATAAAATAAATAATTGACAATACATAATCGAAATCATCATGGCCCCAAATGAATAATAATCTTTTCATCTATTTTTTTAAAAACACCACTTGTATAAGGTATGAAATTAGTATTTTTTCATCAAAATTTTATATAAAAAAAGCATTTACATATTAAACATACATCATCGATATAAAAAAAGCCTTGAAAAACTGTGTAATTAGCTCTGTCTTTGAATTTATTTCACCAAAATGACACCCAAAAGTAATTTATTAAAAATATTTAAATTATTTAAAGTTAAAAACAAATTAATTATTAATTAATAAATTAATTTATTGACTGGATATTTATTTATTTTTTAAAATATTTATCAGTGGGATTTTCCACAGTTATTTTCGACTACCAGTTTTGTCTATCATCACTTGTATCTTTTATGTTATATTAACACATTTTGACAAGACGAATGATTTAAGTAAACGCAATCCATCTGCTGTTTAAAATTCAAAAAATAAAATATAAATAAAAAATAATATATACAAATTAAATTTTATTAAATCAAATGAGAATATAAATAAAATAAAAAAGTTTGTCATTTTTGTTTGTTTAAAAAACACCCACATGAATTTTCAAAAGATGAAATGAAAAAAAAATATATAAAAAATTCTAATAATATTAAATTAATAGCTGTGGTTTTTAAAAACACCCTTGTAAAAAAAAAAAAAAAAAAAAAAAAAAAAAAAAAAAAAAAAAAAAAAAAAAAAAAAAAAAAAAAAAAAAAAAAAAAAAAAAAAAGGCTATTGAACTCTTAGGTGGATAAAAATATATATTTTTTTTTCTCAACATGACGCGTATTTTTATATTTTTTTTCTTCATAAATTAAATTTACTAATTGAAACTAAAAATCAACAAGTCAAATGAAAAATAAATATATAACTGTGTAAAATTATATATAGAAATTTGTGTCTTTTTTTTTGTTTCTTTTAGAATTTAAAATTTAAAAATAATAATTACTTATCAAAGGATGCCCTCCTCATTTCCAAAATAGTATTTGTCTTAAATTGTCAATAAAAGCTTCTTCTACCACCAATAAATTGATTAAACTCGTTTTTTTTTTT
>JAPYYR010001172.1:0-17373 GCA_030523065.1 Aphidius colemani | reverse complement strand
GAATTTAATTGGTTTACTTTGGTTTTAATAATGTCAACTTCCGATTTCTTGCCGCGCTTGTATTTATTGTCTTTTTTTTTTTTTTTTTTTTTTTTTTTTATATTTCAAGACCTAGCAATTTTTCAATATATATAATATTTTCATACAGATGATTAGAAATAGTAAACTTATTTTATTAGTTTATTTAAAAGGATTTTATAAGCCCCTCTTCCTCCCTCCCCTCTTTCCCCCACTACTAGGAAATTATTATTAACGTTGGTCAAGTAAATTTCACAATTCAAGTTGGTATTTTTGTCCGCCTGCCGCGCTGTCAAGTTTTGATATTATCTACAGTACCGACATTTTCTTTCGGCAATTTTTTTTTAAATTTAAAAAAAATAAATTTTAACGCCAGCCGTAGCGAGCGTAATGTAATATTTTTTTTTCTGTTTACATACACGTTAGATAAATAAATTTTTTAGAAATAAATAACAAATGATTACATGATGTATTTAAATTTTTAAAATGAATTTAATGAAATGATTGTATACCAGAATACATTTATATACATATAATATCATATAAATCTCGGCATCGCAAATATATTTATTTATTTTGGGCATCTCGGTGGTCATATATCACATCACTATCAATACTTTGTTGAAATAATTTTATCAATTTCCATTAATATATATTTATATATAATGTCTCTACATTTAATCATTATCTTTGTTTCTTTTTTTCTTTTTATTAATTTATTACAAGATGACTTTACAATAAATCAATATATATATATATATATAGGGGGGGGGGGGATAGTGGTCTAAAATGAGCACTTTTTTTTGTGTAAAATATTGTTTTTTTTTTTTTTTTTTGTGTTGACTCGAAATAAAGTTCCAGCTCTTATTTACATGTAATTTTTCTATAGAAAATTTTCGGAAATAATTGTATTTTTAAAGAATATAGAAAGCTGGTGGATCGATAAGATTATCGTTTAGACATTTGCAATAACTATATTATTTTTATTTGTGGTATCTTTTTTTTTTTTTTTTTCTTTTTTCTTATACAGTACGATTTATTAATTTACATATTGCAATTTTTTATATATTTAAATATCAGGTAGCAGGAATTATCAATTGTATATAATTATTTGTGATAATTTACATTTTGTATATGTGTGCGAAAATATATTTTTATCAAATATCATTTTTATTGCCAGAAGATTTTATATATACTTTTTTTTCTTCAAGTTGTATCATTTAAATAATGCCTTTTTATTTTAATAATTATTTAAGTGATAAATGCACATTCACTCAGTACTGGCCAACTGATAAGTAGAAAATAGATTTTCTAAAAATACATTAGACAGGATTTTTCTATATAGACAAGTTTCTTTGAGGCCATTGGCGATTGAATGCATAAAACATTTTGTTTTTTATAATACGCGTAATAAATGTGTGTGTGTATGTGTGTGTGTTTACATATATATAATTTCAATTTTATTATTTCATCTGATAAAATTTGGTGATTCTACAAGTGGTCAAGCAACATATTGTATAATTAACTAATTTAATTGTCTATTTGAACCTGTGATTATCATTATTATTATTAATTCAAAAACAAAAACAATAAATGTTCTGGTAACATAAAAAATAATTGTACGAATTTTAATGATAAAATAATTAAGTAATATATAGTTTAGCGTATATAGTAAAATTGTACGTACAAATAGTTATTTTTCTTTTCTTTTTTTCTCTACATAACTACATTAATTACACATTTAAAAAATTCATTTATATTGTTTAGAAATTAATAATTATAGGTAACTTTATGACTTTATACTCTTCTGGACAATTTATTTATACATAATTATTATTAATGAAAAATTATAAACAATTTGTCAAATTTTATTGTTTTTTTTTTCCATTCAGAATGACAATTAGTACTCTTAAAAGACTAAAATCACATAAATGTAAATATACATAATATGTATATGAGGACTTGTCTTATACGCATATAAATAATATATGAAATGTGTGCCTTTTGTTGTAAATAATTATTCAAAAACATCAAGAAACTTTTTTTTAAAATATCAACCAAGTAAGCAAAATCTCTTAATCTCACGTGAATTATTAAAATTCTTATCAATTATTAATTAATAAAAAAGAAATTGTCTGATATGTAATAATTATAAGGCGTGTGTGTTTTGTATTTTTATAGATGGATTATAATTTAAAAAGGGATTGTGCCGACAAACATTGTCTCTATCAGAGGTGGTGCTGGTACAAGATCCTCCAATTTAAGATAAAATATTCGTTGAAGTCCTTGAACAGATAGACTTCTTAGCTCTGGTAATTTACCAAGTAGTCTTGATAGATAATGAGTTTTTCTTTGTGCATCAGCATTGTAGGTGACATGATCACGTAATGATGATATTATTTTTGTTTGTAATTGTTCAACTTTGTGAGGTTCTTTTAAGCCATATCTATCTGTAATTTATATTTATATTTATATTTAATAAAAAATATAACAAATAAATTTAGGGCGAATGAACTGACTGACTGACTGAATAAAATCAATAAATGTAATCGCGTGATGTAAATGAAATGCTCGATATGGACTTTGTATAAAACATGAAGAGACTCAACGTAAATTGGTATAAATTATATCCACTTATGTGATTTGATATTGAATAATTGACAAGTCAGATACTATCCAGTCAAAACAATATGAATCTCAAATTATTATTATATTTTTATTTACCTGTTATGACAGTTAATGCAGACAAACATGCAAATGCACTTATATCAACATCAAGTGTATGTAATGCCTGACAAAATTCAAGTATTCCATGTAGCCAATCACCAAAACTACGTTGACATTGTGAACGTGTTAAAACAACACCATTACAAAATGTTAATCTTGTATCATCAACTCTAGTACGATATGATAATCTCAATACAAATAATTCAAGGCTTGCTGATTGAAATAATAATTCCTGAAATTATAAATTAAATGAATATATATATTTTATTAATTTAAATTATAAAAATATATAATATAATTACTCTGTCAGCACGTAGTAAATCATTAAATCCAGGTATTTTATCAGCAAAATTACGTATAACATCAACAGATGTCATTAAAAGATTATAAAATTGTTGTATTTTATCAGCTTCAGATACTGGTGAATCAGCTGGACCAGGTTCACGATATTGTGAATAATCAAGATTTGATAAATCAGGTGTTGTATCAACATGAGCACGTACAAGTGCTGTTATCAATGATATTGGTGGACTTGGTGGTGGTTCTTGTGGCGATTTTGGTTTTGATGGTAATCGTCCACGTCTTCCCTTCAATGAATCTGTTCTTACAACCTAAATTTATCAAGTAATGATAATATAATGATAATGGTAATGATAATATAATTATTTATATAAAATAAAATAACAACTTACCTCTTTGACCATTCCAACTTTTAGACATTTTTGAAAACGACAAAATTGACATCTATTACGTCGTCTTTTATCAACTGGACATGAACGTTCAGCTAGACAAACATATTTTGATCCTTTTTGTACGGTTCTCTTGAAGAAACCTTTACAGCCTTCACATGTTCTTACACCATAATGTTGACATGCTGCTGTATCACCACAAACAGCACACAATTGACTTGGACTTTGTGGTGCACGTTCACCACCACCACCACCACCACCTGGTGATGGTACTGATGATATACTATTACTTCCATTTACACGTGATTTTGGTGAGTCTTGATTACTTCCACTACTACTTGATAAATTCAAGAAAAAAAATAAAATAAAATATTCATAAACTTTCTATTCAACACATTTAAATTTCATTTTTTTATTTTAAATTAAATGAATTATTTTATTTTTTTTTTTATAATAAATAATTAAATTAATTAAACTTACCTTGTTGAATCAGATCTTTGAATCATTGGTGGTCTTGATCTTGGAGTAACATGAACATTATTATTTGATTGTCCATATGATTGTGACATGTAAATGTCCCTTTGTAAATTTCCATTTGATGTTGTTATTGCAGAAAAATAACCAGGTGGTGGAGGTACTGGTGGAGGTGGTGCAGTTTGTGGTGGTGGTGGCGGTGGCGGTGGTGTTGTACTTGATATTGATGCTACTGAAGATGGTGGCGGTGTTAACGTTGGAGGTATCTAAATTAAATAATATTCTTGTTAATTTTATAATTTTTAAAATTAATTTTTTTAATTAACTTAATTAATTACATTTTCATGATGATGATGGTGATGATGATGACAATGTGAATTTGGATCTTGATACTGATGTTGATGCTGATGCTGATGTTGATGTTGATGTTGATGTTGATGTTGATAATCAGTCACAAAATCATTGGTATATTGTGAATCATTGCATGGATATTGAAGTGCATCAAAACCTTCATCATCAATTTTAATACCCAGACACAGAAGTTCTTGACGAGTGTAACGTTGACAGGTGTAAGTCTCTTGAAAACTTGGTAATGGAGTGGGGCTGTTAGTTATACAATTTATTTATTAATTAAAATATTGTTAGTATACTAATAATTAAATGTTTCATGAATTTTATTAATTTAAATGAAATAATAGTTTTTTTTTTTTTCATTGTTTTATATAAATAAATACCTCAATGAATCAGCTTGAATGTCTGAGGGTAAAGGTCGATGATGTTGATGATGTTGTTGCATTTGATGATGAATTTGAGCTGTTGTGTCTTCATTCGTCACACTCTGTGGATTTCCCAATTGAAGTTCAGGAAATGGATCAAGTTCTTCTGGTAAATTTGTACCATCAGTTTGATCATTATAAGGTGCACTCAATAAATCAGCAAAACTACTGCATCCAAATGGACTCTATTTTTTTTTATAACAATAACAATAATAATAATATATTTTATGTCGATAGAAAAAAGGCTATTATGATGTTGGTGACATTTAGAGTTGAGACCAAGCAGTACACCCAAAGGAAAGGTGTCTTTATTGTCACATAAAATTAATGACATGTAACAAGACTATTTTTATAATTTTTATAAAGATTAATTATTTGATATTTTTTTAAAAATATAAAATTACCTGAGTTTGCAGAAGAAGCATACTTGATGCAACTGTAAAAGCAGTGCCTGTTGTCGTCGTTGTTGTTGTTAGTGCTGTTGTTGCTGTTGTTGCTGTTGTTGCTGTTGTTGTTGTTGTTGTTGTTGTTGTTGTTGTCAAAGTTAAAGTCGTCGTGATTGCAGTAATTAAATTTTCACAATTTATTGGTTTTAGTTGTTGTTGCTGTTGACTATTACACCTCGATACATCAACTGTTAGCTGTTGATTAAAACCTTTATCACATTCGTTTTGACTGATTTGTGTATGTAATTGCCCTGAAACATAAGAAAAAATATTGAATATTAATTGTCCAGTTATATAAGCATATTTTTAGAAATTTCAAATAAATGGAAAAAGTTTAAAAGGGACAACGATGGCCCAACAAAAATGCAGTAAAAAAAAGAAATATAAATATTTAATGATAATAAAAAAAAACATTAAAAACATTATAAAAACACTGATATACATATATATTAGTTTTATTATTGGGAAAAAAATACCTACAATATTTATTGTAAGCTGACGTATCTTCCATTTCTATATATTTGAAATATTTTTTTTTATAGATTTTTAATATGATATTTATTCAATTACAAGTAAATAATAAATAAAATGTATATTTTTTTTTATTATATTAAATTTTAGGACATTTACTATATACTAGGGCATATTAATAGTTAAATTGTCCTCATTTTTGAAACCTCAAATTTAACAGGTAACATATATTTTTATTTATATTAATTTATTTCAAGTATTTCTCATCTTTATTTCTTTGGATGATATTGTTGGATGATTACATTGGACAACGAAAAATCTAGGTAACCTTCACTTTTATGGTGGGCCTCGCCTACTTGTCTGATCATTTTACGCGAGGCCACTTTGTTTATTCATATTTATTTATTTATTTATTTATTTATTTATTTATTAATCCACAAGCGCACACTAGCATAGACACTTATCAATCTTTTATATATTTTTTATCTTGAATACGCACTTTCACTGTGTTGTTGTCCTCACAGATTATCTCTCTCCCCGTCTTTTCAAAAAAATATAATCATGCCGCAAGGTTTTTCATTAATATATGTATATATTTTTATAGGCTTTCTTTCTTTCTTTCACATAATAAAAAAATAGTCAAATCATGCATTCATGTCTCAAAAAAAAAAAATAAAATAAAACAATAATTTATTCAGTTTTAAAAATATTAAATATTTAATTTGTTAATAAGTGTAACGGTAAGACACCATTGATTTATGCTTGATATAATAATTTTTTTGTTTTATAAATATATATTTGAAGAAAAAATGTGAAAGTGATTTTTTTTTTTTTTTTTTTTTCGTTGGTTACACGTTGATGTCAAGACTGACACTGAATAAATATTATCATCTTGCATAAAAGTATTTATTTCCCGGGGGTGACATAAAATTTTTCTCACACCCTGCAGGTATCATCATCACCATCATCATCATCATCAAGATAAAAAATATTAAAAGTCCTGTTATTGTTGTGTCAGGGGAGTTGTAAAATCATTGGCATTTAAAATATTATATTATACTAAATTTAAAAAACACAATTTGTTTATTTTTCACAATCAACATTCACATATTGATGACAATAACGCAAAGAAAAAATAAAAAAAAATTGTCTCTTTTATTTTTTCGCTTATAAACTCCCTGTGGTGATTTTTATTTTAGTAAATTTGATGATGGGGTTGTGATTTATAGCGATGATAAAGATTAAAAAAATAAAATGTTGCCTTCTGTAAGTCCAATCAGATGGTCACACTTCAAGTACTTTTGTTTTCAATTATATGTGTCGATTTTTATTTTACATTAAATTTAATTTATTTATATTCTTGAAGAGGGTGTGATATCACTGGCACCAGAATGCGTGACGAATCAGAGCTTTTTTTTTTTTTCTTTTTAGTCGCATATATAAATGATTGAGGGGTGTCGTCACGACATGCACAAACTCATACACAAAAAAAAAGAAATGAAAATATATTATTTTTATTAAGAGTAAATGAGATATAATTATGTATTTGAATAAATAAATGTTTTTCCACTTCTACTTAAAAGTTTGGCGCCACGCCTCTCCACGTGGTCTGCGCACGTGTAGCCAGCCTTCAAATAATTTCATTGGTTTATGAATTTTAAGGTATATGTATATATTTAAAAATAACCATTTCAAAATTGTGTAAAAAAATAATATTTTTTCTTATCATATCGAAAGGAAGAAGAAGACTCGGTTGGATGAGATTTACATAATAATAATTTTACAAAATGCAAGCAAGCAGTGTTGGAGAAATATATTTCGATTATAGAAAAATATTAAAAAAAAGGGATAATACATAAATAAATGGAAGAAGAGGAAGAAGAAGAAGAAGAAGCGACTCGATCTCGTCTTGGGGCGACACGGATATGTAGGCCTGTGGCCTCTGACCTCAGCGTAGGTTAGTTACGATATTGTACTACCGTGAGACTCGATACTTTTTAAAACTCACCTCACGGCACTTGGTAACGTTCGCGCGCGCTCATTTCACTATTTTTTATACTATTTTATGGCTCTCTTTTGTATATCTCAGTGTGGTGTATGTATACATGTGTATTAACAGACAAACACACACACACTCCAAGTCCCTCTGTTTGTATCGCATGTACACATTCCAAAACCCATACAGACAAAAGGCATCTAGTTGCAATTCGTATTTGTAATGTGATACTGCATTTAACTATTTAACTAAATTTATATTCAAAATTTTTTTTAAATAATTTCAAATGATTTAGTATATAAAATTTTATTTGTTGGAGGTCTGCAGAGTTTGATGATAAAATCATTTAAAATATTTAATGATTCTACAAGGCCAGATAAAAGATATCCGAGTTGAGAAGAAAAAAAAAAAATAATATATATATATACGTATCAATAATTTTCATGCAATTGACGCGGTTAATATTTTTTTAAATTAAAAATAAAAGTTTTTTTTTGTTGACCGATATTTAGTTTTATATATTATTTTATTATTAGAAATTTCAATTTGGTGTTTTTATAATAATTAGAGTGTCTAATATATTCAATCAAAATTATATATTAAATATTCAAACAACTTCCGCTAATAATATTTAAGAAATAATTTCATTGTTTCATTTGAGATGCTAATTTGAATTAGCCAAATTGTAATTGTTGTTTTTTATATATAAACTCAAAATTTAATTGAAAATATAAAATAAATATAGAAATCAATTGCAGATTATATATATATTCTAGAAAATATATAGGCAATATCGCACAAGTCATCCATGGAGTAAATCATCTGCCAATAGAAAATTGAAATAACAATAAAAATGATGTCGATTTTTTTCGAAATTATATTATTTAAATTTATTGATAATATAGTTGCATGAAAATCGATATATATATAACCAATTGAAAGTTATAATATATCAAATCCATTAGAAAATAAAATTGAAAAATTCGCAAGTAGGTTTAAATTGCAATGGTAAATATTGTAAAAAAAAAAAAGTAAAATCTAACCAGATATAAATTTGATACATTGTGTATATATTATTTTTATATTTTTATCTTTTTATCAGGTATACTGTTAGAGTACTTGCATCTTTTAGATTTAGATTTCTGACGAGGAAAGTGGAATACCGGTTTACAGCGAGCAAACTGTATAATAACCAACCTGTTTGGCTATCAGCTAGACACCATGCTCCAGACAAAGCTCATATACAATTATATTTTATAGCAAAATTAATATAAATTGTCATTTAAATATAAAACATTTTTTTTTATTTTTATTGTTGATATTGAAAAATTCTATATTCGCAAATGTTCAGCTTTAACAGCATAGCGACGACATGGCCTTGTCGTTTTTTATAATTCACCACCACCACCACCACCACCACGTTAACAAAATGTTGGATTGACCCAGTACTGCATGGCAGCTTCGTCAAGTTATTTAACCACCCAACCACCCAACCACCCAACAATAAACTTGCCACCTCAATCTCATCCAGTCATGACGTCGTTATCAAACAGCGTCAATGACGTCACATGTTGTGCCGCAGTTCAGTTCATTGATCGTCGTATTTTTTATTTTTTTTTCATCCCTCCTCGACATAGTTGTCTCAATAAATTATTAACTAAAGTTTCTGCCGGAAGAAATGAAGGATTATTTTTGAAAAAATTAAATTCTTTGTGTTGGGTAATTGTTTTGAATATTTTTCAAGCACAAAACAATGTGTGTGTATATATATTTTATTGCATGATCATCTCTCAGACCTTTAGCTATATTCAATATAATAATTTGCTTTCCATCTGAAGATTGTGTTATATTCTCCACCCCTTGAATTGAAACAAACGCCCACGCAGTATAGTTTACTTGCGTTAAATCTCTGGGATAATATTTTATATATATACATTAAAAAGAGTTTTGATGTAGCTGGGAAAGAGAGAAAATATAGAGAATGCAATTTTATCATAGACAAAGGAAAATATCTTGGGCATAACTCGATCATCCTCCAGCATATAAAAGAAGGAGGTTTATTATTTCCAAAAATTTATATATCAATAATTAATTATTTTAAAATTAAAAAATGATGATAAATAACTATATGAAGTTTATTTCTATTTTGTTTGTGGCAATCAAGGTAACGGGGTCGAGTTTTAAATGGAACATGTTTCAAGCAAGTGCAATACATGAGAAAAAAAAAATGTTTATGTATATGTAATGCGATTAATGGTAAATAGTTTGGATGTTGTATATATAATTAAAATAAAATCGTGTTGTCATCCCAAAAATAGACAGTTATATATTTTAACAACGTCCTTGAGTTTATGACGTTGTTATTTTATCGATTGGGAGGGTTGGTTATCCGGAGGGTGGCACTGTGACGTCAGATGTATTATTTTTATTCAACTGTGGCGTCGTTTGTCTGACTATAAATTATCCCCGACCTCACCCATCCACCCTCACCAAACCAATCCACCACTATTAAAAAAACTAAAAAAAAAGGTATTAATTATCACTTTTTACTGAGCTTTTTATCTTGTTTTTTTTATTTATAAATAAATAAATAATTATTGGTTTTCGTTTATTTTATTTATTTTTTATTTTTTTTTTTTTTTTTGGAAATTGATAAAACTTTCTTCTGTCAGTTTGACTTCCTGATTACATGGCGTGGGTGAGTGGGAGATAAATTTCTCCGAGTTGACAAGTTGATAAAAATGAAGATGGAGGTAATTAGTTAACTAGACGATAAATTTTTTCTCTCTATATATATATATATATAATTTACATTTTTTAGACAATCAAAATAAATATATTTCATCTCTCTTTGATATTTTTTACTGCTGCAGAGATGATGATAGAGTGAGCAGACATCACTCTGCAGGTAGCGTTTAATGATACCTCGTTAGGTTTCTTTAGGATGACCTTAATGCTGAGCCATATCTCACTTTTTCTTTCTGTAAGCCACTAGGTAACAGTCACTAACAGTCACTAACAGCCACTAACAGCATTTTTTTTTCATAGATGTACCGTTTTTTATTTTTATTATTTATTTAAGATGAAAAAAAAAAAAAATGGGATAATCAAATTTTATTTCGAAAATTATATTTAAATATTTTTCATAATTTTATAAATTGCTTGTCTTTCATTGTATTTAAATTATACTATAGTATATTTTTTAAATGAAAAATCAAGTAATAATTGTTTATTTTGTAAACACGAAAAGTATATTTCATAATATAGTTGTGTTATTTCCTGGTTTCTCTTGATATTTTTTTCTATGCTTATCTATTATATTCTATGATTTTTTGATTTTTCATATAAGTGAATGGGGGTCATTACTTGTATGCATATATATACAGCTTCAACACACTCATTTAATTAGTATAAAAATACATAAATTTATATTTTATAGTTTAATTATTGCCTGATGAATTATCATCATCATTACATGCGGATATGTAATATGATGATGATGATGATGATGATGATGGACAAGTAAGTGAAAATATAAATGTTGAAAAAAAAAAGGCCAAAGTTTTTCTTAAGTATTGCGTGACACGTGATTCGGGTCTTTGTAGCCTGGCCAAACAATTGAGCATTGCAAGTGTAAATTTAGTAACTCAAAAAAATAAAAAAGACAATGCTATTTGACTATTTGTCTCTAGGAAGATGAGCTCAAACAAAAAACCATTTGAAAAATAAATAATCAATTTTCATATAATAATAATAATAATAATAATAATATTTTATGCTACAGACTAATGGATAATTTCACTTGTAAAAATAATTTTAAAAAAAAAGTCAGGTGCGTGATGATTAAACGTGTCGTTTATACAAGTTACAACAAAGTGGTAATATCCGCGTGTCCAGTGTATAAGTAGCTTGTAAATAATTAAATAAATAATACGCCAAGTTGAGTTTGTTAAATCAGCCGAGATAATAACCAACCGGTTACATTAATTTATTTACTGATATAAATAATAATAATAATAATAATAAAACAAGCTATATCAATTCTTGCAGATTTTTAAATATAATTTTATTGATGATACGTGATGACTTTTCCATCACGTATTTATTTAAAATGTGCATTAAAAGGTGCACACTGTGAGCAAAGTGATCATTATTAAAATTATTAGATATAATAAATAAAATATTGCTACTGATATTTTAAATTATATTGTCAAGTATGTGTGTGTGTGACGACATGTTAAATAAATGTGTTCTTGAATAGTTGATAAAAAAATGAATAATAAGATAATGAAAATTAATCAATTTGTTATACATTTATTTGTGTCGATATGGTAATTTAAAAATGACTTTGTCTATATATATATATATGAATTGTTCCTCGATTAACATCATCAAACAAGAAAATTTTATAATTTATTAATGATATGTATCTTTTCTCCATCAAACAAATAGAAAGAAAAAAAAATATATATATATCACTTTGTAAGTTTGTAACGGTATGAAAATCGTTTACCTTCATTTTTTATTTTTTCAATTTTTTTCTCTTTCAACTAAAAGGGCGCGTGCGTTTAAAAAAACTTCATCATCATCATCATCATCATCATTATGATGTTCTTGACCTTGACATCATGATTTTTCCAATAAATTTATTATATTTTCTATATATGTATATACCAAAATAGAACAACAATTTGTTTTTATTTTTAGTCAATAAACTTACACTTTGTCCATGAATTATCATCGTCATTGTGATTACCATGATGTTGATCTGTTTCAAGATTTCTATGATGATCATTATTATTGTTGCTATCTGGTGGATATTCAATTCTATTGTTATTGCTGATAATGTTGTTGTTGTTGTTGTTGTTGTTGTTGTTGTTAATATTAATATTATTATTATTACTATCATTATTATTATTTAAATTTCTAATTCTATTATTGATAATTGTACACTCATCGTTTGTTTGTTCATTGTGTAAATTATTTGTTATAATAACACCATCACAATCATCATCACGAATTAATAAATCACCATGTCCACCACCACCTCCAGTTTGTAAAATTGTTTTTGTTATCAATGATTCGCCAACAATCGAACGCATGTCGCACTATTAATATAATTTTTTAATTTAAATAATTGTAAATACAACTTTTATTTATTTATTTAATTTTTTTTAATGGATGACACAATCAACCTGCCACATTCGATCGTTGATCATGATGATGATGATGTGGTCTGATGGACTATTTGTGAAATATATCCTTGAAATTATCATGCGGCTTTTTAATATTTAGCAATAATTGTATTTATTTTTATTTAATTGCAGATTAATCAAATAATCATCATCATCTTCATCTTCATCTTCATCATCATCGTCATCGTCATCCTCATCGTATTTACACACGAACGTATTTAAACACTTGTGTTTATTTTTCTATGTTAAAATAAATGGCACTTAAAATCAGCAACTGTCCTGTTTAGCACAATGTCAATCACCTCTGCATGCAGTAACTGATGCCAATCTTCCAAGATCATTGATTATGTTCCTTTGGAAGGATGCTGTTCCATTCCCACGTTTTTCCTCAGTATAATATTAAACCTTCTACATTAGAGTTACACAGAGTCTTGTTACTTGCACTGCAGCTATATGGTAAACTAACTAACTAATATACTGCACAAATTGCAAATAATAAATGAAAAAATCATGCAAGTGAAATTAATATATTTTGTGGATAAACAAAATCTGCTGCAGCCTGCACGTATACATATTTTTCATTGTCAATATAATATAAAAACACTCGTGCTATAAGTATATATTTATTTTTTTTCAAATGTGCCAGTCTCTAATTGCTTCTTTTTTAAGAAAAAAAAAAACAAAAACTACTTACAATAATGTCATTTAAACTCTGTTGAAAATTCTTGACAAACTATAATTAATTTAATAGATATTGACACTTGATTTTAAGATGTATTTAAATATATTTAAATACAAATGCCCCAGAGTATTTGAACGAACGAAAGGCCGGTCAGCGGGTAACTGAGTCTTGAAAGCGCGAGATTCGATGCTATATTAAAACCGTACAGTTTGTATATTCAATTTGTTGAATTTCTTGAGTATGCGCGCGCGATAAACGGCACTATTCAATGACGTCATTAAATACGTCATTGAGTATGTCAGTTAATATATATTTAAGGGATAAAGAGAGAAAGGCAAAAAAGTCTTATGGATATGATATGATAGTCGCATAGGACATAGATATGATGATGATGATGGGGAGATCGATCATCACAGTGCGCGAGCGCCAAAGCGAGCTTTCTTCTTCTTCTTCTTCAAATGTATAACACACAACACGAGTTTGTATGACCACACGTAACCCAGCTTGAATTGGCCGCATGTATTATAGAATAAAGAAGGGTGGTTTTCTGCACGAGTTTATCACCTCATTACGACGTCATTCAATTTGTACAATGACGTCATCATGTTAAAGTGGACATGTCAGTGTCATGCAGTATATTAACTTTTTTTTTTTTATTTTAATATAGGTATATTGAGATGTTAGTGACTTAATTGTATTAATATAATGTTATTCAATATTTTATACTCTCAACACATAGAAATTGAAATATTGAAAAAGTCGATGGATTTTTTTTCATTTTTTATATACGACTCAGTGAGTATATAAGGTAAATGAATATTTTGTGAATGAAAAAAGCTTTTGACTACTCATCAGTTAATAATTAGCTTGATTAAATTTTCATTCATAAGAAAATTGGCATTTTAAAAAAAAAAAACGATGATTGACGTCAAATATTTGCTATTTGACAAATAAACAGACAATTGATTTATATATATATAGAAAATTTTTATGTGACACGGTATTTGAATTCTCTGGTCACTTAAATTTTAATAAAATAATTGCAGTTAACTTGAAAAGAAAATTTACAAATAAATAACGAAATCAAACAAAATTGTATATACAGCTATCCCTATGAACACGTGTTACGATGATGATGATGATGATGATGATGTTGATGTCATGTTATTTTGCAGCTTTTGTAAAACAACGCCAACGTACTTGGGAATATAACAAATTCACGTAAGTATATATGTATATAATGATTTAGCTTATGGTGAAAACTTTATGGATATATGAATGAATATGTTGCAGGTCACTGGACCGGATATCTTTGCATTTTATTTACCGATGTTTGACACGGTAAATAAAGACACTTTGTCTAATAAATCCAGTAGCCGATAATAATTCATCAAGCATAGTTCCTTTTTCCTCATTTTCTGTACAGCTCATCTGCTGCAGTTTATTGATTTTCATTCTATAAATTATCTTGAACTATATATAGGTATGTATTGAGTTTAAAAAAAAAAATAAATGAATGACGCAAAGAATCTTTAAAAGACATGAGCTAACATACAGTATAATTATTTAATCGATGCAGATAAAGATGTATCTGAAAGAAAAAAAAAAAAAAAAAATTATTTGCCTCAGACAGTTTGACTTGTTCGAAGTTTAATTTTTTCACATAAATATTATTATTATTATTATTATTATTATTCCGCATAGATATATATGAGTTAAAATTTTATGCAATATACTTATTGCTCAGTAATATCATCGAGAAATGCACGCAAACATCTCCCCCCGTCTTATTTTACATCATATAGTTAAATATTTTTTAACTTTTTGCACTGGTAGTTTTTTTTCATTTATCCTCTACTTGGCATAAATGACATAAATACGTGTGAAGCCTGCTCAATAGATAAAAATTAAATAATTAAATAAATATAGGAAATTATTATTTAATAAGAGAAAAAAAAAAGATGTTGGCCGCGAGGTATTTTCGAAGGTCTTTAGCAGAATATCCTTTTAGAAAGTATTTTAGTAAAGCTTGAAGATGTCCATGTGATCCTCTATATACACCAATCACCACCACCACCACCACCACCACCACCACCACAACTCGTATGCATATTTTATTTATTCATTTCTAGATAAAAAAAAAAAAAAAAAAACTGAAATTAATGCATTCGGCTAAAACGCTGATTGGTCTTTTATTTGATGATGCGTATAGCTGTTGTAACACTAAAAAATAAAAATAATTATTTTCATCAAGGTTAACGAGATTTTAGGACCCAGTTGGTTTTTAATCATCATGCCGCCCTTGATCTCCACTAAAATATAGCTTTTATTTTATATAAAATCAAAATTTATTAAGACTGATTGACCATGAATCAACAACAACAACAACAATAATTGTTATTCATTTTTTTATTTAGCAAAATGAAAATTAACTTATTAAATGTTTTATTTGATAAATCAGACATATAGAATTAAAAGCGTGGGGTGGCCCATGCGAACCAAGCAACAGGTTGTGTAATATAAATGCTGCAAAAATCATCCTGAATAACGAAAGTTATATACGAGACAAGATTTACTCATTGCCCTGGTGTAAGAAAAAAAAAAATAAATAAATAAAAACAATTTATGCATCAAGCTTACTGTCAATAATGATGTGGGACGAGGGAACATTGTCCGGTTTTCATTCTCGACAATATTTATTTATTTTTATTTTTATATTTTGATTATTAATGATGATGCGGAAAAGAGAAATGTTTTTCGGGCGTTCGTAAATTGGAACCGCATGCAAAAATACATGTATACATATATGTATAAAAAATAGTCAAAATAAATATCAAGAAACAACCGCAAGTATATATACAAAAGTGAAAGAAATAAATAAATAAAATCTCAATAAATAATTATTTTTTTTTTTTTTTTTTTTTTTTAAAAAAAGTGTCAAGGAAGTGTGCTTATATTAAAATGAAGCCTTGAATTTTCAGGAATTTATAAATCATCTTATTTATTTATCATTGTAATCTTACATCTTTTTTGACCAAGTGAAAGTAAAAAAAATAATAAATATATTTTTAATATTGAGAGTAAAAAAATACAAAAATATTTATTTAATTATATTTAGATGCGTTTATTTTATGAAAAAATTAATTTGTCAAGACTCAAGGTTTTTAAAATGACCAATTTTTGTAAAAAAATTTTGCATAATTTTCAATGAATTTTATTGATTTTTATTTCTGAATAAAAAATTAAATTCATGGGCAATGAATAAATAAAATTATTAATTATCAACTGATTGATCGACGGATAAATATGACCTTACATCTTTCACATATCCAGTTTATCTCAATGACAACAAAAAATATATATTATTATGAGTTATTTGAGGCAATCGTCTTTTGGAAAATAAATTATTTATATACGACATATTGTATGGTAGTCCAACTAAACCAGCTGAAATAAAATAATCGAAAAGACGAATCATTTAAAAAATATTTATATTTCATTTTCGCTTTTAATAATAAATGAAATAATTTATCTTTACCTGCACCTTTCATCATCATCATCATCATCAATACAAAAAAAATAAAAAAACAAATGTTTTAATCACGAAATTCTTGTTAAACTCGATTAAACAAAAAAAAAAAAATTACCATCTTTATTGTATATATATATATATGATGAAAACACTTCAAAAAAGTAAAGAGAATTTTTAATTCAAAATATAGATATGCAGAATAAATCAGTAAAATCGTGTGCATCATAAATAAATAAATAAATAAATAAAATAAATTTCATCATGATAAAATAAATTGAATATTGTAACTCCATATTCAATGATACTGATCAATGATTTTAAATAATATCAGCCGCAATGTTCTTCTATTTGTCAGTATATATAAATA
>JAPYYR010001171.1:0-16630 GCA_030523065.1 Aphidius colemani | reverse complement strand
TCTACTTTAATACAAACTTAAATACACGTCGGCTTGTATATAAAAAAAAAGAGAAATAGAATAGAGTGTCCTTCAGTAAATGGTTGGCTATAAACAATATTCTTTTTATTGGTCATGTGTATATTTTTTCTATACAACTTATTTGATACTAAAAATTATGTTTAATATACACTCGAATCTGTAGATATAAATTCAAATATTTTTATCTTGAATATATATAAAATATATTTAAAAGAAACGTAATGTTTATTTAGAGTATTGTAATAAATATTTTTCTATGACATTTTTACTTTAAAAAGTATTAATTAAATTACAAAAATGCATTTAAAATATTTTGTTTCAATTATGAAATATACAAGTAATTTTTTAATTCCAAATTTTTATATATTTATAAAACGCAATCAAACTTGTTTCTCTATCAAAATAATAAATGAATAATTGAATTAAAATATTTTATTGACAAGAATCATAAATTGTTTTTTATTATCTAAATTTATAAATACAAAAAAAAAAAAAAAACCAGCATACTGTTATCAAAATTTATAAATGTATTGCAAAACATAAATCCAGCTTATCTCTTAAAAACCATGGAATTCTTTACCCTCATGTTTCTCTTTTTATATCATCATCGTCTTTACAACCCCAATTTCTTGCCCCAAGCAAACTACCCTCCCCACATATAGGTATAAACCCGTTATTGTTATTAGCCCACTTTGGTATCATTTTTTTTTTTTTTATTTTTTTCATTCCCACTAAAATTGAACGATTCAAAGATTTCGTGTCAGCCATAATCTTTTGAATTTTACAAAATATTTTACAAAACAAAAATAATAAAAATAAACCACTTGCACTGGATTCGAGGAACGTTAAGAATTATATGCTATTGTTTGAACGATAATCACAAATGTGCATATGAATATTTGCACAGACGATCGGTGATATCCCTCAGCAAACATAAATTCATTTTTTTATTTAAAAAAAAAAAAAAAGCTCTCTATTTCGTTTTACAAGGCACTTGATGCTTTTTCATTTTTTGTAAATTTTTATTTAAATTTTACAATTCTCTATTATTTTTTCATGAATGTTATTTATTTTATTTTTTCAATATCTAAAATTCACTTGAAATTCAAAGCTCTCAAAGGGTTAGAGACGAAGAAAAAAAAAATATTTACAACAAACATTAAAATGCATAATGAAAATAAAAAAGGAATAATTTCTGTGTAAAATATTTTTTTATTATTATGTATTTTATGGAATTGTTAGAAGTAGATCGTAATTCTTTTTTTTATTTTGAGGGTAATAGAAAACGTAGGGACGTATGTTTTTTTGTTTTTTTTTTCTTTTTTATATATCTATGGTGGTGGTACGGTGCACGAGGGATAAGTGTTAAACGTTTTTACGACATCATCAAGTTCCAACTATACTGTTAAGGGTCGTTGAGAGACATTCGAGTAGACAAAATCAGCACTTGAACGTGCTGCTTTTCTGTCCTTCATATGTTGTATATCTGTACATACATGTACACAATATATTTCTGAAAGATAATGAAAGTGGAAAATAAGTATCTGATGTACGACATTGGATGGTGATAATGGCCCTTGACCCATTTCATCTTCATTTTATTTCTTTTCCTACTGATAATCAAACAAATAACAAAAAATAAATACATATAATCTTCATAATGATGATTTACAATCTAATCAAAGTGTCCAATTTATTAAGATTAAGTAGAAATTTTCATTTGAAAAAAAAAGAAAAATAATAATTATCAATTGCAATCAGCAAATATTTTATATAAAAATAATATTTGAATTTTATATTTAATTTTTTTTAATTATATCTTTTTTTTTCCTAGTAATTTAAAATTAGATTGAAAATATTTTTAGGATATTGTATGTCAATTTTATTGAATTTAAAAAAAAAAAAAAATTAAGTTTATTTTTCTACTGACAAAACTTTTTTTTTTTTTAAATTTAATTAATTATCCGTTATTTTCAATAAAAATAAAATATTTTTTTCTCATCTTAATTGAATTAAGTGTGTTATTAAAAGCTCTAGTAAGCTAGATTAAAATAAATTTAAAAAATAAAACTTTCAAGAATTTTTTATTTATTTTTCGAGTATTTTTTTGAACTATAAAAAATAATAATTAATTAGCAGCTTAAAAATATGAATTAAAAATTATGAATATTTATAATTTAATAATTTATAAATAAATAATTTTAAAAAATAATATTGTCCGATGAAACGTTGATCTTCATCACTTGAGAAGACTACTGAAACTTCAGCCCATAAAATCAAACGATTTAAGTTTAACAGTTTTCTAAACGAGCTATGCCCATTTCGTCTATTACCTCGTAGATGTGAAGGACAATGTACGGTGGAATATTAAGTTTAGTATGAATCTCATGGGAGAAAAGGACCGAGGAATATTACTTTAATATATATAGAATTCAAAACCCTTACTTTGGTTAATTAATGTATATATATGGTTAAACATAAAATGTCGTTATACTTTGAAAATTTCGATCGAAATCAGCTGCAGCCAATTTGGCAAAATCCCAAAAGTCATTTTATGTAAATTTAGCCACAATAGTGGACTCATTCAAATGCCAAGAAATGACAAATAATATTTTACATAATACGTATATTTTATTGTCCATATAATTTAAAATCCCAACATTTAAAAATTTATTTACAACATCAAATTATAATTGTCATTTATTCAATTATTTTCAATTAATTAATATTTCTTTTTTATTTTTCAAATATAAATTTGTTTATTTTATTTTTTTATTATTTATTTTTTATTATTAGTTGTGTTTAAGATGTTTTAAAAAATGCCAACGGCAAATTACGTGATTTATTTGAAAACACAGGGCTATTCTATGATTTTTATTTTTCTTAACTTTCTATTTTCTACTTTGTGTCTCTTCAAAAACTCAGCACGTATATAACACACTAATGAGAAGCCTCAGGCACTTGCAAAAAACATCGCGACATTTTTTTTTCCTTTTAAAAACTTTTTAAAAATAAAAAAAGTATTATATATACAAATATTTTGCTGACTGTTATATAGAACTAACTTGTATATTTGAAAATTCCACAATTCAACGTATTATCTATTTATCATTGTTTCTCAGAAAAGCACATTTTAGTTGAGCTTGCTCGGATGCAGTTTTAGCTGGTAATGCTTTGTAAAAGGATTAAACGGTAGTCGCATAACGTAATTAGATGAAATGGTTTAACCACTGGTTGGTCAACAATACTATTTTAAAATATAACTACTAAATTTTAACACATTAAACAAACATATATAAACATATAAATAACTTTCAGCTTGAATCATAATATAACTGATAAAATTAAAAAAAAAACAAGTAATAATTTATTAGCTAAAATAACTTGTCTATATTTTTATTAATAACGAGGTTTTTCAATTCTATTATTTATATTTATACGTATTTGTTTTGTTGTTTTATTTGATTTTTTTTTATCGCTAAAAAAGTAAATAAATTGTCAAGAAATTTATCAAAGAATTCGTCTCGATCAGTATTTTGTCTGTTTGATTATTGTTGTTGGATAAAGACTGAGTGATAAAAAATAAAATTGTAAAAATCCAGTAAGAGAAAAAAAAGCTTTGATTAGTAAGTTTTATCGAATGGAGG
This sequence comes from Aphidius colemani, assembly GCA_030523065.1. Lineage (NCBI taxonomy): Eukaryota > Metazoa > Arthropoda > Insecta > Hymenoptera > Braconidae > Aphidius > Aphidius colemani. The sequence goes on along the minus strand of JAPYYR010001171.1, from coordinate 12,962 downwards.
TGAAGCGCCAAGCGTCTCTTGCAGCCTGATTGAACTCAGATACGAATGATTTTCTAAGTCACGTAGCAAAGAAAAGCAGTCGAGTAGTGCTTTTTTTTTATTTTTTTCTTCTTTCACCAAATCTATTCGAGTTTGGGATAAGACTATCTTTGAATCGTTGGACGATCGAGCTTGCAGGGAAGACGAGTAGTTGAAAAATATAAAAAAATACCTTATGGGATATAAGTTGTGTGTATGTGTGAGAGGATATGAGGATGAGGCTTGAAAGAAAGCTCTCGAGAGAGACCAAAGAGACTGCCTAAAATATATATAAAAAAGGAGAAAATTTAAGTGTCGAGAATTGTCAGAGACGATGGTGAACGTTTTGCTGATAAAATAAGAAAAATGTGAAGAAAAGGCCCAACAAGAGTGAGCAACTTTGAAAAGTTAAGAAAAGACAGCATAGGAATGATATAAAAAGGGTGGAAAAATTTAACACACACAAGTGCGGAAAATAGGAGTAAAATATAGTGCGCCTGCCGCATTGCACCCTGGTTTAAAAAAAAAATACACCGACCTTATATCGATTTGAAATTCTCCACGTGTTTCTTTTGCTTTGTGTTTAATAATACTCATATGGTCTATTTTCGATTGTATTATTACCATTGTAAATTGTATATCTCACGATCTAATGCAGAAAACTTTTAACAATACATCTACATAATCCATGAAATTTTAAATAAATAACAGGGGTATTTATCTTTTTTCCTTTGATCCACCGACTAATCATTTTAATCCCTGCAAAATGCACGACTATGTAGATTATTTATTCTCGTGGATTTATTATTATTATTATTATTGTTTAAAAACACTCATCAATATTTTTATAAAAAATAGGGTGATCAATATTTGAATAAATATATTTGTTATTTTTGATTAGAAAAAAAATTTGAATATATTTTTATTTGTTATATTTGATTAATCATTGACAATAGCTGTTAGGCAGATTTTTAGAATAAAATTTAAAATCTTCAAATAGAAAAAAATTGAATTCAAGAAAATTGAGCTTTTTTGTCATTAAAAAAATTCAAAAATCCTCGAAATAAAAAAGAATTTTAATTATATAAATTTTGGCTCTTCTTCTATTGATTTTTGATAATTAGATTTTTTTTTTTTTTTTTTTTATGCTTTTAAAAGCCAAAAACACACAGAGTGGCTAATGAAATTTAAAAAAATGAGTCTTTCTTATTTTTAGCAGCTTTTTTTTTAGTAGAGCAGAAATGTCGAGAAAAATAATGTCAATCGAAGTAATGATCGAATTAGCATATTGAATGACAAGTAATGTAGATGAGAGTAGTCATTAAGTTAAATACATCTAACAATAAAATTAATAAATCAGATTATCTGGTTGGTAATATATATAGTAATTAAAATTATAGGGACATTGATTGACTGGATGACAGGCTAATGTGTCAGTCAACTATCAAATATGTAAATCAGTGTAACAAACGTGATTTGATATATCTACTAATTTTAACCAATCCTATATTTAATTTTATATACTCTATTTGAATATGGAAAGATCAATATTTATTCAATTACGTGATTTGTTGATAAAAATAAATTAAATTCACATTAAACGATGCATAATTTATGGCAGTTAAAAACAATCATATTAAGTTTTAATTGGCTGTTGTATTTATCAATGTGTAATTTAAAAATTTTCATAATTATTTTGTAAACATTAACAGTTAAAAAATGTGAATAAATAAAATGATTATTTGCAGATTCAAATATTGAAAAAAACAAATTTAATTTATTGACATTAAATTATTTAAAGATATGAAAGCTTTTTTTTTTGTTTATTAATTTAATTAGTAATAATAAATTGAAAAAAATGGTATTTTTTAAAAGATTTCAATTTATTTTACTCTAAAATATATCTGGAAATTATAAAAAAAAAATAAAGCTCCTTTACGAGAGGTAAATTAACGAGAGATAAATTCCAAAACAAATGGTACAGTTAAATTTTTTTTTTTAGTAATTCGAATATACTTTCCATTGGGATAAAACATATCATTAAATACATCAACAAAATCTTTCACCTGAATATAATGTGCAAAGCTTTTTAAAAACTATTAAAAGTACACTTTAATGCTTGTTTTTTTTTTAATACTTACCTCATTCACAACGTAGAATAAAAATTAAAAAAATTAAATAACAACATATTGCTATCATAAATACGCTTTTATTTACAAGACATTATTTACAATTTATTTTCTTTCTTCATCATTTAATCTTTTCACGTATATTTACTTCAATGATTTATGAATTCGAGGAAATAGAAAAAAACTTTGCAGTTTTATTTGATGTTAAAAATAAAAAATTTATAAAAGTAATTTAAAAACGTATGTCACTATGTTATTTCAATATTTATTTTTATTTTAAATAAAAAAATCAAACGAATGAAACATTCAACCTGCAAATCTTTTTTAAAATACTTTTCTTTTTTAATAAAAAAAAAAAAAAAATGCATATATATGTTGAGTGAATGGATGCAATTTGTGTGGTTTTTTGGTTTTATTATTTTCAATTTACCACTGCTCGATATTCAAATATGTTAATCCTTGCTTTGTAAATGAGGGGATGATGAAGAGTAGAATGGGGTTGTATTAATTTATCAGTTGTAAGGTCAGGAATGGTAAGAGAAAGAGATTAAATTTGAACTTTCATTTGGAAAACTGTGAAGCATGAATGTCCTGAATCGAGTTTTGCTCGATATCTGCGGTGATTCGTAAAATGTGTTAATTCAAACAGCTGTTACGTCTTATAAATTTTCAGTAGTCTTATGTTGGCAAAGATGTGTCGTCATCTGCTACAACATGCTTTAGTTATTCTATATATTACAATACTGAATACACTGAATTTTTATTTTACATTAATTTTTTTATTATCAATTTTATATAAATTCAAATATTTTTCTTACAAATAACGGTCATTTATTAGATTCAAAAATAGATTTACCACAATTAACAATTAAATATTTATAAAATTGAATTTTAAAAATAAAAATTTATACAATTTTTAAAAATATTCATCATATGTTAGTGAATAAATTTAAATTTCAACAAAGAATATTAAATTGAAATTAGAAAGACATTTATTTATTGAATCTATTAATTTTTAATATAGTTGAAGCTATTTTTAAATATAATCAAAGCTTTTAACAGGGTTACCTATAACTTCTAGAGCTTTGAAATAAATTTTATAAAAATAATAAAATAGGATAATTAACATAAGTGTTTTATTGAATAGATATTTTATTTAAAATCATTTATGATAAATTTAAAGTGAATGACACTGTAGATGCTTAGATATAATGTTTAAATGTGCATAGATACAAAACGATGGATATCGATACAATAAATCGGTTATATATTTGGATTATAATGGCCTCAAGACGATCACGTTTTCGAGCTAAAACGTGTTATTGCGTCAGCAAAATAAAGCGAATTATTCAACAAAATTTACGATCAGTAAAGAGAGAATGAGAAAAGACAGGAAGAAAAAAATATATATATCTTGATCTCGTTTCAATACTTAAAAAGAAAAAAATAATAATAAAATTTTAAAGTTGAAATAAAAGTAAATGCATAATGGAAATTGAAAAATATTTTATCTTTATTATTTTAATTTTATCAATAAAATATTTTTCAATATCACATTACACATTTATTTTATTTTAAATATTTTTTTTTTTAATTGAAAATTATACATCAAAAAATTGATTTTTATCATCCTTTTCTTCAAATAGAAACTCAATTGTATTGTCTTCATTTAAATATAATTAGTTGCTTCTTTTTTTTCTTTGATAAATATATTTTTTTTTCAACTTTAATTTTCTTTTAAATAAAAAATAATTTACTGGCAGCAATTTTATTGTTTGAAGCATTTGGATACAGTCCAAATGCATGACAAACACATGAAAAAAAAAAAAAAAAATACCAAGAGGGTTGTTTTAAATTTGCGGGGATACAGAATTTGTGTAAATAAAAAAGTTTTTAAAAAAAACATTTAAAAATAAAAATATATATGCGAAAATTTTACCTGGATCACGTTTCACGCTATAAATTTTCCCTCATATGATTCTTTTTTTTTTTTTCATTATTCTTCTGCCACAAACCCCGAATTGTTTTCCTCATTCTCTGACCTCTGATGTGCCCACCCTGTTTGTTATTCGTTTCATCTCTGTTGTCAACTCTTTCAATACTCGCACAAACACAACTGGCACCTCTTTTTACCCTCAAATTTTCTATTTTTTTTTTCAATTTTCATCCCTCACCTTCACTTGCCAATTCAACCTAGATATATACACGCAGTGTCATCAATTTTTACCGCTTAAAAAAAATAAACTATAGAAAATTTTTGTTATTTTATTTTTTTGTTATAAAACGGATATTTATATGGAATTTGTGAAGAATTTTATATTAGGTAAATTTGACTTCAACGATCTATGACACATCAAACTTCCTTAAATACATAGTCATACATGTTGTAAATCAATCGATAAATTTACTTTTATATATGATCGCAGGTCTTTGCATATTTTGTATTTTTTCATTTCGAATACACAACAATTGACTAGATATTATTATGTTTTCGCCATTCACTTTCGGGGAAATGCATTTAATTTAATTTCACTTCAACAAATAAACCCAGTGAATTTTTTAAATAAATTAAAAATTATTTTACCTCAACAATTTTCCTTCTCTAATATTTTTTTAAATACACTCGCCCTGATTTTTCGTACGGTTTTTTAACTTTCAAGTAAAAGAATATAGTTAAAAATACCTTAAATATTCATAATAATATAATTTCTTTTAAATTAAATTCATTGATAAGTCTGAATGAAAAAAAAAAACACGTAGTAGAGTGCATTGGCCAAACTGTAAAAGTACGAATGAGTATATGAAGTAAGTAAGCTAAAATAGAGAAATAAAAAAAAGAAGAGTAAATATAAGTACGATGCCACACGTACATGGAAAAAAACGTGCTATGAAATGAGAACGAAACGACAGTAAGGCTAAGCAAAAAATCGAGAGAGAAAGGTAATGATTAGAGTAAAAAAAATGACTTTGTACAGAGACTTTTTCACGATTCTCTTACTTTTCCATCTATGCACTTTACACTATCATATATTTTATTTTGTATTTCGTTTGGTTCGTGATATCCTGCTTCGATGAGTTGTAGGATGAGTGCCCAAGAGAAAAAATCCCATTAAAGAATCGATAACGTTGATAACTTTGTTACGGCTTCGAAGTAACGTGACACTTTCATAGCACGACGACATAATTTTTTCTTTAATTTACTTATTTTATTGTTAAATTCTCGATATTAAAAATTAATTTTCAAGTAATTTCATTGTAATCGGTTGGCTGATATATTTAAACATTTTTTAATGTTTAAAAGAATTTTTTTTTTCAATGCTCGGGTGATTTGCACAGATATTTTATAAATGAATTTGAAAAAAACATATAAATAACAAACCTGCATAAAGCTTTTGGTAATATATTAAACTAAAAATAATTTTTAGTTTTTAATTTTTATTTTTTTCATGAATTTTAATGTAGTAGTTGTTTATTTTTCTGCTCATAAGAATTACATTTACAGAATAATAAATAATATTTTTATTTTCGCTTTGACTAAGAGAATTTTTTTATTCCATTTGTTTATTAAACTCATAGTTATTTGTTTTATTTTTCCCTTTGAGCAATGGCTGCAGTCTCATATTTTATTTGGATGGAAGATTCATTTACATCGTTTGGCTATTTGCAATTTAATTATTATTAAACAATGCTTGCATGCACGAACCGAAACTGACACTAATAAACTCACTGAATTTCTTTATAAATTCTAAAATATTAATATTCAGTTCACTTTTATATATACATTTTTATTCAAATAATTTTTTTCATGTTAAAATAAATATAAGCAAAGACAAAATGATTCTATTATTAAACAAATTACTAGAATTATTTTTATGACGAAATGGCTTTTTTCTAAACAATACAATTCATTTTTGAATCAAACATATGTTTATTGTGTCAGTCAGTTTGGAATCATTGTAGAAGAATGAAATTTTTCATCATTTTAACAGCTAAAAGTACAATAATATTGTCAGTTTTTATTAATAGTATTTTTTCGGCTTTGAAATTGGGGATGAGTTAAAAAGACACGAGGGATATCATGTGGAAGACAGTGATATCCGTTTCCAGTGTGAAATATACGTTGGCAATTTCTTCGTAAGTCATGTTCTAGAATTTTTTCTTTTTCTCAGGATAAAAAAAAAAAAAATAATATAAAAAGTCATCGTGACAAACCGTGGCTTCAGTGAACTATAAAAATGACAAAAGTATGAGGTAAAAAGTTTTTTAATCTTTTCATCTTTTAGAATTATTAATTGAACATTTCTAATAAAAAAAAATGTGAAAAAAAAATTCTTATCTCTTTAAATATAAACCGACATTTATTAAATATTTTTATCATTTTATTATTATTTTAAATAAATATCAATATTTGTCAATTTGTTTGTAAAATTATCTGATAAAATTTACTATTTTTATTTTCTAAATATTTTTTATTCATTCAATTTATCCAGGCCACAGATAGTACAGGACAAATATTTTTTTTTTTCTTCCACTCTTTACTTTCATTAATTAAAGAAAGTCAATCAATCACCCGTTCAAGTAACTAATAAAATAAAATAATTAAAAAAAAAATGTATAAAAACACTTGACACAGCAATTTTCACGAGTGTAAAAATAAAAAAATTTAATTATCAACTGTTAAATAAAAAAAAGAACGAGTGTATATATAACGGTCATCAATAATTGAAATGAAAAAAAATATTTAATTTTACATTTAGTGCTTAATGACACTTATTTTTGTCTGGTCATTGAATAAATATTATTTTTTTTTGTCTCGTTATGTGAGGTTGGTACATTTTGATAAGATAAAAACAACCGGATAAGAGAAATTTTCATAAATAATAAATATTAATATTATTATCGCTCTAATTAAAATTACATAATTATTATCCTCATTTATTAATGATAACAAAACAATTATAAATTCAAGTACACGTTAGTGGTTAAAGCACAATAACAAATAGAAAGGCAAAGACCTTAGGGGCACGTCGACATTTCGTAACTCGATGAGTTTGCAAACACAGTAGAAATGTTTTGTCGTATACAATTGTACACTAAAAAATTAAACTTGTATAGTTGTCTCTTTCAATTTTCCAACAAAGTTTACAAAATTTACACATGCGTGCACAATACCAAGTTTAAGTCTGATATTCCAAACGTGATAATTGAATAATCAGTACATTATATAGACTTCCTTGCATGCTCAAAATTAAATACTAAAAAACATAATAAAATCATCAAAATTTTAAATCGAATTAATAATCAAAAGTTTAACTTTCATAATATTTAATTTTATGCATTAAATAGACGAGCTAGTATTGCTTTTATAATTAATAATAAATATTTTACAAAATAAGTGATATAGCTGTTGTTTTAGTCAGACATTGCTTTTATTTATTGATGATAGAATGAGAATATTTCCAGCTAAAAATATAATAAATAAAATTGAAATAAAAATAGGTGAAAATGTGAATGTATGAGAAAATAAAGGGTGTTTTTTCTTTGGGTATATAGTTAAGGTAGTGAGTCCCAAAGGAATTGAAAAAGACCAACTGTCATCACTGAAAAGCTCTCTCTGCCATGATGTCGTGTTACAGGTTTTCATTTTTTTATATTTGAAAAATTTTATTTTCTTGGCATGAAGCATCTTGGTAAAAATGTTGCATGAAATATAGAAAGTACACAGTTGAATTGTCTCAATTGTCGTCCACTATGTCCATCTCAAGGGAATTATATATTTTTCCAATGGAGAAAATGTACATAGATATATTGATAACAGATGCTGTATGATTGTCCCTTTTTTATTTTTTTTTTCTATTTCTTTCTTTCTATTTTATTGAAAAATAGTAATATATAAAAAATTATTGGAGTACATGAGGAAAAAAAAAATAGAATGTCTTCAATACTTTGAAAGAATCGAATTTTATTTTACAGTCAAAAAATACTTTAATTTTTTTTATTACTACCTTTGCATTTTGTTTTTTTAAAGTCAATGTGGATATTAAATTTTTGGAAAACTTGTTGACTAGTAAGTCAGAGTATTTTTACAAAACTTTTCATTTATTTTTTGTTTTTTTTTTAATGGTCACCTTGAATTTCTTTTGAAACAAAAATAAGAAAAACTGTCAAGTGTGGGATTGTACTTTTATCCAGTTATGAGTACCCTTATCCTGCTTTAGTCCTCAAAGAAAAAAAAAAAACATCTTCATAAATAAATTTCTTCAATTTTATTTATTTTATTGAAATTTTTCTTTTTTTTTTTTTTTGGTCTTTTGTTACTCAATTATGTCCCTAAAAGGAAATGCAAATTAAAAGAAATATTTAACAAATTAAAAGAACATAAAAGCAGATAAAAATGTGTTAAATAAATTGTAAAAAAATTGAGGCCGCAAAAATAAAAGATATGATAAATAAAAAATCAGTGTTAAATATATAGACAACCCCTTTTTGAATTTGACAAATCCATCTGTTTTCTACTGCCATCATTATCACCACATTTCATCAAATTTTCCCCTCTCAATGTGGTTTTATATCTCCATCTCATTGTGAACCTCAATTCACGATAAACGACCCATCATCACCCCAAGATGTGTGAGAAAATAAAATGTTTAAAATTCACAATTTTTTTTATTTTCTTATTTTATTCTACATTGCTTTACCCTTCTCACCGAGTTACAATTTTTTATATAACATTTTTTTTTTCCATACACTATTTCTTTCTATTCCCCTATTTTTTATTTTTACAACTCTCTGGTTTTTTTTTTTTTTTAAACCACCCTCTAGTGAAGTCACTCAGTCACAAGGGGAAGTGCAAATGACAGCTTTACAGTGCATAAAGAAGTCAGTGTAAAAACCAACACCACATGAGAGAGCCTTATTTTAATTTTTCCTTAAATTATTTTTTGTATTATAAAAATGCAAATGCCATTAAAAATTTAACTCGTACCCGATTATTTATCCTTTCAACAACGACAATCATAAATTCATATTTATTTTTTAAAATATCTTGAAAAGATTTGATTAAATTTTTTATTTAAAAAAAAATCTTCTCAGCTAATTTTATTTTTTTTACATTCAAAAAGAACCTCAAATACGTTGAGTATTTGAATACTTTTGAATGAAATTAATTGTTAATTTTATAATTAATCATATTGATGATTATAATATGTGTTGTTTTTAATTAATATATAAAATTTTGAGAGGAATCATTTACAATGTATGTGATTAATTATGTCCAGTCTCATTAATGCGTTGGTAAGTTGAGACGCTTGAGACGTAAGCTGAAGTAATTGATGACGAGAAAACTAAGCAAAAGCTTGTTAAATATATATATTATACACTGGTGAATATGGACGTTGAATATAATGATGATAGTGGGCGTTGTCCAGTAGTATATTTACAAATTTTAATATATAACAAAAACCCTTTAAAATTATAATATCACATACTGGTCCCTGTCTGTCTCATATTCCCTGCCCAAGTTACCCAATTAAAATATTCCATTTAATTTCTGAATCATATTAATAATTACAAAAAAAAAAAAAACAAAAAATCATAAATAAATTATATAAAAATCTTGGTATTGTCAGCAATTTTATTTATAAATTTTTCATTCAGGAAAAATGGGGTTGAACAGACAGACACGTGTAAATATTTTAAATTAAAAAAAAAAAAAGATTTTATTTTTTATTGATCATATAGATAAGTGCTGAAAATAGTAATTATAATTAATAAAATAAGACACTCAGTCTACTCAGCTAATATGCTAATTTTTTATGAATAAAAATAGAAAATAATTAAAAATCTTTTTTGCGGTTTTTTTCATGAGTGTTGGTAATTATTCCCAAGTGGCAACTGATACATATTAATTGTAGTTCTATTTTTATTTTGATGTAAATATATAATTTTTATAAATAACTCATGTAATTACATTACAATTTGCGTATTTGATTTTTGAGGAGTTAATTTTATCTCGAGTTTCATTTTATTCCTTTCTCTTATTAATTTAATATGAAAAAGTTATGATAATAGAATATAATGGATTTAAATCATTTGAAATTATCGAGTGCATATATTTTTATTTGATAAAAAAATTGAAATGTGAACTTAATTATTGATAGGTTTTAAAGTAGCTTCAATATATGTATGGAAATGAATATTTTTATACATTTTTTTCATTTTTTCGGGAACCAGTATGTCACAAGTTGAAGAGGTCAAGTGAGATAAGACTTGCAACTAAAGCTTGACTCGAGTATTTTTACGTGGGTAATCTTAATCGTCTCAAAAAGTCGTTGGGTATTGAAGACGTTCTTCAATTTTTGCAACTTTTTAAAAATAAAAATAGCTTTGAGAAACATTATACTATACAAAGAAAAAAAAATGAAACAATAGTGATAAAAATAAAAGATACGATGTAAATAAAAAAAAAAAAAAAATACATAAACAACAAAATAAAATAATGAAAATTTGTTGCACTTTTTATTAAGCGAATTTAATAACTTGATGAAAACCTCGAACATTTTTTTCACTCAATGAGTTATTTATTTGAAAAATAAAATATTTATTCGATTAATTATGCTGATTAGAAAAACACGTATTACTTCTATGAAAAAATATAAATCGTACAGTTTTTTTCTTCCACCGAATTAAAGCGTATCAAGTTTTTTTTTTTCACGGTTTTTGGACGATGGATTTCCCACTAAGCATGGATCTTACTGTCGAAAAAAAAAGTTTTTCATCCACAGGGTCTTTAAATTCGAGACTCGATTTCACAGCTTTTGGATCTTGGTAAAGTAGTGACGAGTCAATGGATTACAAGCTATTTTTTACTGATTTAATCGTACATAGCCTGATAAAGGAGAATTGACTCAGACGTTCATCAGTAATTATTGTTGTAATGGGATAAAAATTATTTCGATTATTTTTCTAAATTCATTATAAAATTCTGGACTTGGTCTATTGGGACATATGATCTTTTCATCGAACATTTAAAAAGGTATATGGAATTTTTATAAAAAGCGCTCATAGCCGGATTTCGAAGAATCGACTTAGACGTTCATCAGTAACACTCTTTGTAGTGAAATTAAAATTATTCCGACTGTTTTTCTCAATAAATAATAAAATTCTCTGGTTGGTTCATCGGGACATATGATCTTTTTGATGAATATTGAAATAGTTATATGGAATTTTCATAAAAAGCGCTCATAGCCAGACTTCGAAGAATTGACTCAAACGTTCATCAGTGATATCTTTGTAGTGGAATTAGAATAATCCCGACTGTTTTTCTGAATTAATAATAAAATTCTGGACTTGGTCTATTGGGACATATCATCTTTTCAACCAATATTTAAATAGTTATATTAAATTTTCGTGAATATATATATTTCATATTCATTTTACACATATTCTTTCCACTCGGGTAAAATTAAAATTTTATTTTGTAACAATCTACTTACAATATTAGGTCATACATTTTATTTAAATTCACATTATGCCTCATTAATATTGATCATTATTCATTTTTAATCATACAAGATGTAAAACACTTTAAATCTTGAATTTATATATTTTTAAAATTAACTTGATCCATATTGACAGGAACTTTTTCTTGATAGAATTTGAAAATAAATTTTCACAATCAAATTATGAAAAATCATAAATTTTTAATTTTCCAAAAATGATGATATTCACCATTTTTTTATTTTATTATAATTCAATTATATTTAAAAAATCCAAATAAAATTGATTGATTATTTAAATTTTTTTCTATATCAGAATATTTGTGGCATCGGAAAATGAAGACTGGAAAATTTGTATATTCTTTTTTCACTGCTAGACAGCTATAAATATATTCCTTTTGTATGTACCGGTCGTTATCGCACATTTTTTTCATACGTTTTTCTTTTTCCCTTTAAAAAAATTTTCCGTATATTAATCATTTCTTTCTTTACCTGAAAAGAAAGTTTGAATAAAAAAAAGAAATAATGCAATAAAATTATCAAAATATATATTCGTTGAATTTACATTGATAATTTATTATAAATAATATTCAATTTTAAATTATGTTTTTTAAATAAAAAACATTGAAAAAATATTTTAATTATTTAAATTAATATTAATAAATAATAAGATAATTTTATCTTTTCTTTTTTGTAAAAACATATAAAAAACTGTTTTACAAGTAGAAAATATATTTCTTTAATTTCGTGAATTTTATTTTAACATTTATCCAAAGAATTTTTTACAATTTAATTTCGGAATAATTATTATAAAAGTACTTAGCTAACAACTGTATGTTTATGATGTCTCCACTTAAATTTTCTTGTTTTTCCGGTAACAGAGTAATTCAAAATAGTACATCTTACTAATTTTAAAAATGTTCAAGTGCAAGTTGGTAGAATTATCCTCTTGATTATATTCACAAACGTTGTGTGGATTACACGACTTTATTGCGACAATCATTAATTTCTTAATCTACAGTACTTATGTCAAATTCCGTTTGTTTTCGGTACTTAAAATAGAGAGAAAGGTTCATGGCATTACAAAATGTGATTATGCCATGATATATTTTATCTTTTATTATCAATTCAAAGTTGCTCCACCGTTATTTTAAATCGAATCTACAATTTCATCAAATCCAATTATAAATTTATTAAATAGATAAATTGAGTGAGCATTTCATATATATTTGAATTGTAAATATGAATGAAATTAAATTGAAAAAAATAACATAACAATGCCTAATTAATTTATTTTTAAATTGATCAATTTTTAAAT
>JAPYYR010001170.1:0-32199 GCA_030523065.1 Aphidius colemani | reverse complement strand
ATTCAGACAATTTTAAATTTAAGTTATTTTTTCGAAATTCTATTCGTAAATTAAAACAAAAAAATTACGTCTGACAATGGTTGACTTGTACTACTGAAATATGCAATTTCAGGCAAATCATATTTGAATATCTTCCAAGAAAAATTATTAATACTTTTATAAATAAATAAATACAATTAATTTTAGTTGAATTTTTTTAATATAAAAAAAATTCATGTATTTGCTGTATTTATTTTTAATACATTATCATGATTATTTTAGATAAAAAACAAATAAATTTGAATATATTCATACATTATCAAGTGATGAAGTCAATGGTTTATCTGTAATATTTTTTGTCCATCGTACATTCAACCAGCTATTATTTATACATAAAACGTTTGGTATAAATGTATCAAATGTCAAACAATTTCATTGAAACAAACGTAAATACACAAATGTAATGCATATATATTTATATTTTTTTTTCAAATTCATTTAATTTTTTGAGTAAAAATTGGATGGTCAACCCCAGTGAGCTTGTACCCGCCGCAATTATTTACATCAAACACATCCTCGACGATTTTATCACCCCTCGGGTATCCAACCGTGGATAGGGACACTGTACCCACATTATTAGCTTGACAAATAATCCCGCTGGATTCTACTGTGACAAATTAGCTGGCACATGAAGCGGTTTATTTGAAATAGGCAAACAAACAACCTATGTTATTTTATTATTTTTTTTATTTGTATATATTTTATGTATATATTAACATAAAGGCTGTACAACATTATCATTGAGCTTGCAATTTACTGGATTTCTTTTTCATTTTGCATTTTGAAATTTTGCATGACGTCAAAACGACGTTTAATTTTTTATTGTGTAAATTGTGTATAAATTTATTGGATAAAAATACGACTTGATTCAATGATTATTTTAACAGCATGACCACGATTTGTTCTATTTTTAAATCAGTTTAATCAGCTTGAATAATCAAATATCAAACTGGTCGATTTATCATTACGTAATCTAATAGTTTATCTAATAATAATTTAATTTAAAAATTTATTTTTCTGAAAATTTATTGAATGACAATTTAAATTAAATTGAAGCAATGATATTTTTTTATTTTCAATTTTAATTTAATAATTTTTTATTTAATTTCTTTTTGTAAATAATTAAATTCAATTTATTGTTATAATTTTTGTCATCAGATATTCTATTAGTAAACAATAATAATTTGAACAAGTAAAATTATATAAAAAGAAGTTCTCAAGATATTAAAATATAGTCTCGTATTTCATTCTCTTATTTCAAAAGTTTTAAATTGAGATAACAAAAAGAAGAAAAGAAAATAATAATACTAAAAATTTTATTTCTCAATTTAAAAAATCTACTATATATTTTGAAATAAAAAAAAAAAAAATAAAAGAATTCGTTTTTATATTTTTTTAAATGTAAAAAATAAGATGTATATTTTTTTTTTTTTTATTTTTTTTAGTAACAAAGTTTTAAATCATTTTATTTTTTACAATGCAACATTTTTTTTTTATAACTTTATTTCTGAGATTACACAGTTCTGAGCTTTTTGACAAATAACAAATGAATGTTTTGATACTAATTTTATTTTTTTTTACAACTTTGTTTTTATGATAGATTTTTTTAATAGCTGAACAAAGCTTTTGTGTGCAATATGTGTGTCTTCGTCAAATCTTTGTCCCGTGTGGCATTATCAAGACAAAAAATAAATAAAAATACATTTTATTTGTTATAAAAATCTGTCTTAATACTCATTTTTCATTTGGTGTTTTATTTCTTAGACTTGTCAAAAGTTATAGGGTAAAAAAATTCACATCAGAATGATCAATCAAATAAAAAAGAGGTCAGTCACGAATCAAGTTGCTATTTTTATTATTTAATTTAAAAAAATTCTAATAAATCACGGATCATTGTCATTATAATTATAATAATTTAAGTTAATTTAACTTTAATTAAAGCCAATTAATTTTTACATTTTGAGGATTTTTTTTAACTGATTTGCATAATATTTATAAAAAATCGAAATGCTATTTTTATTAATGGACATTTTTTTTAATATGATAATAATTTTATAATTATTAACCGACATAAATATTCAGTTTATCATTTTTAAACTTTTTTAAAATTTTTTTTAAATAATTAAATATGTCATTTTAATTTTTTCCATCAACGGCTGACTAAAGTTTGATATTTCTACTTATGAAAAAAATTATGTTATATCTTTTAAAAATACATAAAAATAAACTAAAATTAAATGAAAGAATAAAAATTGTGAAAATAAAATTATAAAATTATATTACGTATCTTATAAATAGAGTAAGTTTCAAAAAGCCTGAAAAATTCTCATTGCATCTACCACTTTGTCTGATGTATTTTTTATATTTTTTGTCACAATACCTCAAGCTATACATTTTCTGCACTTTTTCTATCGAGTCTCAGCTCTAAAAAGCACTCACATTTTACGCTATACATTTTTTCAAAAGTTTCATATTAAATTTACGATACTTTTCTGTTCTCCCCTTTCACTGCCTAAATTTTTACCTCAATGTTTACTCTTCCCTCTGCCCTATCACAATACCATTTCCACTCATATAATAGTACGTTTTCCTGACGACGAAATTTTATGGTTTCAGTCGGCTGTAAATGTTCGCATTGAGATTTATACGCAAAATCGGAATTAAAATTGCTGCTATTGTCATTTATCTAGACTGGCGTGTTTTCGACTGTTTTATTATGGAATATTTAACGTTTTATATGTGAGCTGAACCCTTGTTTTTTTTTTTTTCCTTTTCCTTTATTTCTATTTTTATGGTTAATAACGTTTTACATGAATTCATTCGTATAATTTTTCATTTTTTTTTTTTTTTTTTTATTCATGATTATTTTCATTATTTCATTAACATTAAATATGATAATGATGATTTTAAATTTCTCATTTTATAAATATATATATATAAAATTAAAAAATTATTTTTATTTTTCAATAGACTTTTGGGGATTAAATAATATGACAAACGAAATGAATTTTTTAGTTGTTATTATTTTTTTATGAAATTAATAGATATTAAAAATTGTGAATTTCTGCTTTACTTAAAACATAAACGAGCATCAAATTTCATACAAGATAACAAGGCTGAATTTTTCATTTTAGTAATTTTTTTTTTTTGGCAAAAAAAAAACCATAAAATATCAATACGTATATAAAAATGATTGGGAAAGACAAAAGAAGAAATAAAAATTCAAAATGCAAACGTATGTACACATGGAAAAAAAAAAAAAAAAAAAAACAAGTTCGTTATTATTTTTAAACTATTTTTATTTGAACATGAGACTCTTCTAAATAAACTCGTCTATATCTATATGAGTATCAAATTTTTTTATCATTTCCATGAGTACGTAATTGCAAGAGAATAACGATGTTCAGCATTCCCAAGCAAAAAATTTACAACCCAAACATTTTTTTAAATAAAAAAAATAAATAATTGCACGACAAATAGATTCCGAATAATGAAAAATAAATATATACAAATTCATAGCAAAAAAATAAACAAGCAAATAAATGTCAGATGTTAATGAGTTAAATAAAAATATGAAAAAAAAATAATTCAATATTTTGTGTACTCGGAGAATAAAAATTCAATGCACCACAAATGAGAGAAAATAATTTAAAGATGAAGCTCATTGACTGTAAATTTTCATGGCACTGCAATTAATTAAAAATTTTGTATATAGAAAATTGCACAATTGTCAGATATTATTATTTTCATTATTATTTTGTATGAATACATTGAAAAGATCTATTGAAAATAAACGGAAATTTACAAAAATCTCTGTTTAAATGTTTGGATGTTTTCATATATTATTTTCATCATTAAAACCGTAAATTATTCAGTAATTAATTCATCGTAATATTTGTTATTATTGACAAATAAAAGATGACAATAATTTTTGTTGAATTGCATATTAATATTGTCCAACTTACCAGGAATTACTCGAGTTTGATCACAGTAAAATTTATTTTCATTTATACATATTAATTACAAAATAAATTAACAGTTTTAAATATTTTTTATTATTTTTCTTGAATAAAAATATATAAAACTACTAATTATTTCAAATACAAGTTTGTTTAAATAAAATTTCTGAATATATATTCACATCTGCAGTTTGCCTTGTGTAAATACATTTGCTTAAAATCAGCGAACATCAACATAAATTGGTAAAACACAAATATAATATTTCCCTAAAACATCACACATACTCTAAAACAAAGAAGAAAAATTATAATAAAAAAAATTCTTTATTATAAATTCAAAAAGAAAATTTTAGCAAGTATAATTACCCTGAATATTACAACTTTATAAAAAACTTTATAAAACAAATGTAAGAAAAAAAACCAATGAAATATTAAAACTACTTTTTCTAGACATATGAGAACAATAAAAAAATACGTAATAAATTATAAAAGATATAAAATATAAAAAAAAATTAAATTTATAATTAAACAATTCATAGAAATATGTGAAAAAAAATTCCACGTAAACATTTATTATTAATAAAAATAAAAAAACAATTTAAAGATGAAATTAAATTATCAAAATAATAAAAATTAAATAAATCTATATATAAAATTAAATTATTCCCAAGACATTTTCTGTCATGATTTTTAGTAGCTCAGGAAAAAAAAATAAATAAGTTGAAAAAGAAAGTAAACAAAAGCCCTGGGGAAATATAAAATATTATTTTTTTTTTATAAAATCATAAAAAAAAAAATATAAATAAATAAATGTTAGTTCACTAGTCGATAATATCTGGTAAGCCATTACTTCCTTCTTCCGCTTGAGCTTGTATACAGCTTATCTATGAAACGAGTTAAAAAAAAAAAATATATAAAAAAATAGATAAAAATAATTTTAAAAAATAGGTATATAAATGAGGCAACATCATCCGGAAGATTTAAACTGCAACAAAATTTTGTATACATAAATGAATATGAACTCACCGAGAAGCTTTATTCTCGCTTTTATTTTTTTTCTTAACTAAATATTTTTTCGACATTATAACTTTCTTTATCGTACTGGTATGTAATTCACTTTTTTAAAATATATAGTTTTGTTCATGAACAAACAGCATCACTGTGCCCTTTATTTTTTTCCTTGTTTTTATTTATTCTTGACTTGCAGTCTTCTTCAGACCTTTAACCAACTCGTTGTTGTACTAAATATATATATTTATAGTTTACTGCATCCTTTAAACTTTTTGATACAAGAAAGTGTTATGTATATTTGCAAGTGGAAAAAAAATATATACAAATGTAAAACTAAATTTAAATTACATTTGAAATATATTTAAAAATAAATTTCATTTATATTTTTATCTCAAATATATTTTTTTGACTCAAATAAATCATTTGATTTAAAAGAATTCATACATTTTTCGTTCAATTATTATATTAATAATAAAATTACTCCAAAAGAAAAAAATTTATAAATTCTTTTAAAAGAAAAAAAAAGATTGAATAAATTCTAACAATGATAAATTAATAAGTAAATTTTATATTGTTCGAAAAATAAAAAAATAAAATGATAAAAATATCATAAGCTTTTAATATTAATTATTTTAAACATTTTTCAAGTAACCGCAATTTCCGCTATGAATAAATGAAATATTAACCAAAAAAAAAAAGCCAAAATGATAAATATTTTCAACGAAAAAAAAAATATAATACGTACATAAAAAATGTTTTAAAATTTGAAATAAATAATTTAATTATCGTATAATCACAATGATTCACGAGCCAAATGAAAATGAAATAAAGAAAGATTTCATAAAACAAAACTGAAACAAAATTAATAACGTTAAAGATACAGTGGTTTTTCATGAATTTTCTTTTTATGGAATTTTTATCTCTCACACAAAATACACATAATTATCTTTTGTATATATTTATATTACCTAGTTTTAAAATAATTACAAATGGTAATGTCAAAAAGTCGAAATAAAAAAGCTCATATTTGACCAGCATCATCATGTCATCTTTATTCCATCTGCACATTTCTTCAACTCTATTTAAAGCCTACAATGTCTGATGAATCTGAGTAAAGATGTCGTTTATACTTTTAAGATTTGTCCAATGCAAACATTTCTACTTTGTTTACACAGTATGTACATTAAAGACGGGCTTTGGATATCTTGATCGACGACACAATTCACTCTATTTAAACTTTTTCATTTATATTTTTTTTCTCTTTTAAACTCGTATCTACTTTACGGAAGAAAAGATAATATCTAGCTTTTCAATCTACATATCGTATTATGGATATTTATGGAAAGATGATTTTACATTTTTTTTTTTTTCTTTTTTAAAATACTTTATTTTGTATTTTATCAAAGAAAATATACAATTTTTTTTTCGTTTCTTTTATCCAAAAGAAATAAGAAGCTTTTATAATAATTAATAATAAAAAAAAAAACGAGTTATTATTTTTTTATCTTTTGAATATCAAAAATAACACAATAAATTATTTTATCTATTTTTTTGGTAAATAAAATTGATAAACTTCTTGTTATATTTTAGTGCAAGTATTGAATGACAAACAATTAATTTAAATATTTATATTTGCTATGATAAATTGATTTATAAATGAGCTTTATTTTAAGCTGAAATATATTCACAAGTTGATACATATATGAAATGTGTATAGAGCCAATTGAAGTAATTTTAGTAACACACAAGATTTATGAGCTGACAAGAAGATGTAAACTCAGACATTTAATGTGTATATATTTTATGTATTTTGTTTGTTAAATTGGAATGGTACTGTCAACGTATTCGTTAGACAATATACAATACCAAGTATAAACGTAAATGTACATTCGATCTACTCACAAAATGAGCAAACTTTCTACCCAACATGCTGTAAATACAACTATATATATACGTAAATATCTTTTAACATTTTGAGATGTACATTCACAAGCATTTACTCTAAAACTTGAAATTTTCAAAGTTTAAAATTGAAATAATGTTCTCCTTATCATAAGTTTAAGCCACCAATCGAGTGTACCATATTTCACTTATATATTTCAGTCTCTTCATTAATAGTTTGAAAATTTAAAATTTATTATTACTTGTACATTTTAATATATTTGAAAAAATATATAAAACATCTTTTAATTAATATGTATTGTCTTATTAATATGATTTTTTTTTATCTTGAAATAATTCATTAAATGAATTTGAAAATTTTAATTTATAATTTTTTTTATATTGAATTTATAAAACTGAAAAGTAATGGATTGTGGAATAGTCAGTTAACGTAATAAAATATTTTTGAATATTTATAATTTTACAGTTAATTTTGGAAATTTTTTGGAAAATATCTGATAAACATTTCCAGAAATTATAATTTTATATTTTGAAAAAATTTAAATTTCATTTGTCATATTTATATTTATATTGCACATTTAATAATAATTTTTATAAACGCAGTTTTTCCTTTCATAAAAAAATACTTGAAAAATATTTTACCATTTTTTTTAAAAAACATAATTTAAATCATATATTCCATGGATAATATAGAGTAGCGAAATCTATTATTATGAAGAAAATATATATTACGTTATTCTCTTCTTCAAAAACTGCTGCATCCAAGTATCTCATTAAAAATCCATTTCCAGTCTCATTCAGATGACAATACAGGATGTTTCTGTGCCATACAGATATTATTATAAATATGTATATATAAACTGTCTTAAATATATAGATAAATTGAAACAAAAGAGGAAAATAAAAACAAATAAAAATACTACCACAAAGAGCAGCGACTAGAATTCAAAAAAATAAAATAAAATAAATTGAGATATAAATTTTTTATTTATTTATTTATTTTCTAGAAATAAAAAATTCAAATTCGCTGAAATGAATATGACTTTTGATGCAATATTACTAGCTGATATTGTATTTTCATTTGTTGAAATTCAATAAGCTAGCATCTGGAATTTCAATAAAATATTTCAAATAATTTTTCATATTGTTTTATTATTATTTCTATTTAACAATATTTATTTCTATTTTATTTTTATTATCATTATTACTATTTCGTTAAAGCAACATCCTGTTTTTTTTTTTTTTTTGTTTGAAGATATATATTTAAAACAGTGAGAAAAGATAAGGCCTATAAAGAATATCGCCACAAGGGATATTTAGTCGGCCCGTGTGGGATTAGCTATTATACTTTGGATGAAAGAAAATAATAAAGATTTTTTTAAAAACACTCATGTCATGTTGACACTGCACTAGTTTGACCTCATAGTTAGTCAAAGTCAAAAAACAAATGACCTGATCGTAAGTCTTGATAATGTTCAATAGGGTCTAGATTACCACAGTGGTGCATCAGCTCCAAGTAGAAAAAAAAAGAAAAAAAAACTCTTAAAACTTATAGAAAGATAAAAAAAAGTTTTTAATAACTAAAATGATGATGTTGTAGTGTTGCAAGAATCACTGATAAACACAAAATATGATCAAACGAAAGTTTGGAGAGAAAAAAAAATTGTAATTATAAATTTATAGAATAATATTAACGGGCTAGACTTGAATATTTAATTTTTTATACTTTTATGATTAATTAATAATTATATTCTGTAGTTTTAATTGGAAAAAATTTTAAGAATCTTATATTTCAGTAGTATATAGGTCAACCGAATCTATTTTTTATTTTTTCCTCATTTGAATAACAAAATCAGTAAAATTATTTATTTATTTTAAATTTTTTGAATACAAAAATAGCAGGTAATTTAAATAAGAGTATTATTTTATGAAAAAGGAATTAAACTAAAATTATTTTTATTTATTTCTAGTAGTATTCAATAATTTTACTTGGAAGATATTTAAATATGTTTAGCCTGGAATTACATATTTCAGTAGTAATAGAATTTAAATAAATAATAAAATTGTTTATCTATTTATTTTCTATTTTTATTATAAATATATTCTGTTGTTTATAATTTTTTTTTTTTTTTTTTTTATCAATGACCATAGAAGCTCGTTTGATAAATACAAGAAAAAAAAATCTATAGATATTCACTCGACTGTATACACATTGAGCAGTATGTTTGGACTTTTCTTCGAATATTTTTATTTTGTTTTTTGTGTATTTATCCTCTTTATTCTAACGAAAAGACTGGAATAAAAAAAAGAAAATAATAAATAAGATTTATTGAACGGGGATCATTCTTCTGTCTAATACAATGCTTGCAAAAATAATAATTTAATAGTCTCTGTTGGACCAAAGTAAAAATATACTTAGTCTCAATTAATATCTGGAAAAAAACTTGGGTTAGAACAAAAGGAAACTTATTAAATCATTTTGAAACTGTAAGAATATATTTTTTTCATTTTCTCAATTTTTTTTCTCTCTTATTAAGATTATTGCCGTGTTGTTATTTTTTTTTTTAATTTTTCCATGATGAGTTTTATCCCAAGACGTGTATTAAAAATACATTGGAACAATCATAGAGCAACTATTAGACTTGCTGAGCTCACAGCACTTTTCATCATCTCAGCATCAATTGAAATTTTAATATAAATGTATTTATAAAGAGTCAAGTTCAAACTTAATCTTCATTTCTTTTATTTTCTTCATTTTGGCAAAATTTAAATTATTGACCCAGAAACAATAGAGTAGCTAAAGATGTACAAAACTTCTACAAGCAATAACATCGTATTTTCAAGCTTTATTATTTGTTTATGTCTTTTGAATTGTTTTTATTTCTTGTTTTTTCAATTTATATTTGTGCAATTTTTACTCTTTTTAAAATACACACTTTTTTTCTTAGACTCTTATAAACATTGACATTTAGATTTATTATTATTTATTGTTAAAAGCTCTGTTATTATTTTTCGGTATTTTAAGCTCCAGGCATTTTGCCAGTACGACTTTTCTGTAACAATAATTAACGTAAAAAATGAATCGAAATTTTTGAATTATAAATTATATTAATGACATTAAAAAGCTTTAAAAAGTTTTTAAATAAAAAAATATCTTTTGGATCTTTTAATATCTTATTATTTCAACTATTTAATTTCTTTTTGTTCCGAAGATTCCACGTGGTTTTTATATTCAAATTTACTCGGAGCTTTTTTGCAATAACATGCTTGAATAAACATAAAAAAAAAATATCAAAATGATGAGCAAATAAAAAATAAAATCTAGAAAATCAAACAAACAAATAAAACAATAACAGTTATAATTATTATAATGAAATATACAATGAAAGAGGAACCAAGGTGATGTTTTGATAGAGCATTTTTTCACGCTGCGCAAGCACCCCTCAAACTCAGCATGCACGTAATTGGTCGTTACATTTTAAACCACTCGGGGTTCCACAACTTCAATTTACTTTTATTTTCATCTGGGGAATACTTTTTTTTTAATTTTTTTTTCCCTTGGCGTCCAAGCAGAATTTATAATTCCCAGTAAACGAAAAATGTCACGAATCACACAAAAACCAACTTGTGAATTCAAAGACACGAAAAAATTTATTCACTATATTTGAATGATTTCATTTTATTTAATTTATCATATTTTATGTGTATTTTATTTCTTGTACTCTTATCAAAGCATGTTTATTCGTTTTTCATACAAAAATATATTTTTTTTTGTATTTTTTTGTTGATTAAATATATAGAAAAATGAAAAAAATTGAATTAAATTATATCACTTGTCAGTAAACACAAGATATATTTGAATTACATTAAAAATTTTACATTATTTTCTTTATTAAATTCAGTGATTTGTATTTATTTTATTTATATTTATTTTTCACTTGAACATATCGGTATAAATATTTTTATTGATGGTAATGTTGTCACTTAGTCAGTCTTGGGATGCGATTGCATATTCCACAAACAACATGTACTGTATGCATAAAACATACAGAAACAAGAACAAGAAAATACCGCAAGATTGTCAAAATAAAAATTGAAAAATATACCTTGAACATCACCTTCATATGTGATCCAGTGAAAACCAACAAGCATCTTAGACTATATACGCTTTGCTAGTATCACTTGCTCATAAATTTTGAGGTTTCTGTGGCTGTCTTCACTTTAACTGTCTTTTCTACTTTTTTTACTATTTTTATTTTTTTCTATTCTTCTACTTCCTTCTTTTCTTCCGTCCTTCCTTCCTTCCTTCCTTTCTTCCGTTTTATTATATTATATTTTATACTTTTATGCATAACGTGATACATATATTTCCAAAACCGACGCAATTATTCTGTCTCACCGCTGTTATTTTTAAAATTTAATTAATTCAATAATTTAAAAAATTCTATTTAATTATTATTGAGAATATAAATATAATATTTTTTGTTATCAAAGTTATTGTCTATAAATTTCAAGCAAATAAAATCCTGTTCATTTAAAATAAATCGTACAAATTTTTGTATATTAAATTATAATTTAGATTTTCGTTGTAAAACGATTTTCTAATGTAATTAACATTTCAAGAGCTATGATATTTTTTAAAATAGCAAAACAAAATACGTAAAATTAAATTAAATATTAATATAATCATATATTCGGTGGGTTATTCCAAGTAAAATGGAAACGAGGCAAATGTTCATCGCCTCGAATACGTGTTTTACGGTTCAAAAGATCTGGCAATGTTCATCGTTGCGACTGATAGAACCAACAGAATAAAAATAATAATAATAATATTAAAACAAAGAAAAAGATGAAAAATTTTGTGAACATAATGTACAAGCAGTGATGTGTGACTACTCAGTATGCACACAGTACATAAATGAGAATATTTTCACGAGTTCACCTTACATATGAATATCAAAAAGCATTGAGAGAAAAAATAGTTTGATATCATCTATTTTTCCTTTTTTTTTTCAGTTGATATTATGGAAATTTTGTTAACCAAGTTACGTGATGTCTTAAGTTGTATATATACACATAAATATATTGTAGAAATAATAATAAATAAAAGAAATTGTTTTTTTTCCTTTCAAAAAAATAAATTTTTTTTTTTACGCGATTATTGAGTTTACAAAAAAAAAATTTCAAATAGTAATATTGTTGATAAATTTTTGAAAAAAATCATACGTTTTTAGGAAGTTTTGATTCATCAATTGCACTTGGAGATTTTTTTTCCGAGCTATTTGTCAATTAGTAATGAATTAAAGAAGAGAGTGAAGTAATTAAATGCGACAAGCTCCTTAATTTATAATTTCAATTTTAAAGACTATTTCAATTACGAGACCAACAGTTGGGATTTAAATTTTAAATTAAAAAAAAGAAATAGGCAAATAGATTTTCATATTTTATTATATCGCTGCTCACTGGGGATTTTTTTTTAAAGTCAATTGTCAATTGTCGTTTCTATAATAGAAAATTTTTTTGAATGAGGCGAAAATGTATTTTAAATAACTTGGCTTTTATTGAGGTATAAATTTTGTGAAAGTATATGTACATTTAAAAGTTAACAGCTAATGATTTTTGCACCTTTCAATCTTCTACTTGTATTATATTCCTTCAATAGTAAAACTAAATAAAGCATTGACTGTATTTAATGTCAATTTACACACGAATCACGTACAACTATCCCGTCTTTTAGCCATTTTGTACCTGACCGAAATTCTATTGTTCAAATTTAAAAAATAATATTAACTTTAAAGAAGTAATTTTATTCTTTTGAACATTGAACAAACTTCACGTATTTACATTTGTCTAAATACCCTTTAAATCTATTAACTGATAATGCGTTATGATTATTTTTAAATTATAATAATAAAAACTTTACGTGTAATATTTTCTTTGTTTATTTTAGTAAGTTAATTTAGATAATATTTTGTAGAAGCATAATAGAGTTTATCGAGCTTAAAAGCGACAAACTCAAACAATTTAGACAGTCATATAATATAAAGTCCACTATCATACTTCCACTTGGTGTCACATAAGACAAACTTTATAAAACAGATATTTTAAATGTAAATACATTAACAAACTTAATATATCGATGTTTAATATACTCGTCGTTTATAGAAGGATTTTCCTCGAATTTCAAGTGAAAAAAATATAAATAATAAAATTTGCAAAATAAATTAAATTTATTTTGTATTCAAATTATTTATATTTTTTGCACTTGGTGTCCGAACAACTCTGTTTAGGAGATTATATTCTTAACTTGCTTTTCCGATTCAAATATAATAGAAATCAAAAAAAAAAAAAAGAAATCAAATTTATGATTCCAAAAATAAATTTCATTAACGTATTATTTTTTAAAATTTTTTAGTAATAAATATTATAATAGGAAAAAAATCAAGTAAATATTCAAATATATGCCTTCGAAGAATATTTGAAAAACTCGAAATTTTTCGTGTAATCATTCAAGAAATAATGATCCAGAAAAAAAGAAAAACCGCTATTTATCAGTTATTTGATTCGTGGTGGAAATATTTCTTCACTTTTTTCCTCTTTTCCCGAAAATGACTCTAATTGAAGAAATTGCGGAGGAATATTTCCACTATTTCTTCAACCTTTCTCCACCTAAAATTTATCAACTAAAAAATTGAATTAACCTTCTCATCGTAAAAGAATTTTACATTGTATTTTTTTTTTCATACAGTCTTGTGATTTATTTGAAAATAAAAATATTAAAAATATAATTATAACATCTGTATTAAAAATATTATATATGAACTACAAAACACAGAGTATATTTTAGTTGCTTATATATTTTATACTCTGATTAATTAAACCATCAAAAAATATTATCAACAGTAAAGTTTTCAACACAAACTGTATGAAGTTATGCACCTAGCTACTTTGCTCTTAGTTAACGGTGTACCACATTTTATCCATAACTCATCAAGACATTATATACACACATTTTGTTGAGGGCTTAAAATATTGTACAATAGTCATCGTGTTTATCTCATCACCATCTGATGATTCTACATTTGAATTCATCTAAAAACTGTGCAAGAAGAAAGCCAAAAAAAATAAACTAAAAACGAAA
Organism: Aphidius colemani; assembly: GCA_030523065.1. Classification (NCBI taxonomy): domain Eukaryota; kingdom Metazoa; phylum Arthropoda; class Insecta; order Hymenoptera; family Braconidae; genus Aphidius; species Aphidius colemani. The sequence goes on along the minus strand of JAPYYR010001170.1, from coordinate 18,147 downwards.
TGAAAATTACTTTAAAAATATTTCTGATTCTTGAAAAAAAACATAATGTATTTTATTTAAAATTCAATTATGAAATTTTTCAATCATAAAAATGTAAAATATTTTAAATTTAAATAATTGAATTACGTTGATTTAATTTGCAAAGATGAGATAGGATATTTCTTTTTGGAAAAATAATTGATTGGAAAGATAAGAGAGATGATATTTACTGTCGTCAGCAATAACAGTGTGTAAATTTTAATTCAAGCTTCATTGATGAGATGAATTTAATCTCATTACACCAAACCATGTGAAGCATGTATTAATTTTATATACAGATATTAAATTCTGATGTTTGATACGTTGCTGATAGATATGAAAATGCTTGTTCATTATCTTGTCATGATTTTCAGGGCTATTATTAGTTTTTTGGATCATCTCGAAATACATTGTTCAAACTTGATGGTTTTTCTTTTATTTGTAAAAATATTTATATGTGAATAAAAAAATTAATTAATCGGCTTTGCATGGTTTAAATTTTAAATGAAAAGATCCAGCGATTATATTCATTCATCGATAATAATCTCATTATTTTATACATCCATGGTATTTAATTGCATACTGTACATTAACACTATTGAATATTTAAAACTTGCAAAATTTATTGAAATAGAAAAATATTAATTTAATTTTCATTTTTTATTAACAGATAAAAATTCACGATTTATATCACTCGAACATTTTTTTTTTAATTGAAATTTTAATTAAGCTTTTCAAGTAAAATAAAATTCGATTTTTCATTTTGTAAAATTTATGATTTACTGGTTTTGTATTGATGAATTGAGAGAAATTAATCCAAATTTTTTAAATGAAAAAAAAATTATCTTTTTGATAATTGCTTTACTAAATTTATTAAATAATTGGTTGATTTTTTTTTATCAATTGAAATCATAGTAGCTATTACTATTTCATTGATTTTATTAAATTTTTTTTTTTCTTTTTATTTTTTTAATAAACTCTATGATAGTTCAACTTGAATTGTTTATTATTTTTATTTTATAAAAAAAATCTAAATTAATTTATAAACATTGTTTGTCTAATTTATTAATAAATAATTTTCTTCGATTGATGAAAAATTTAAATTAAAATTTTTATATTGACAAATCATATAATTTTTGAATTTATATTTTCACAAAATTAAATTGTTGAAAATCATGATTGTTATTATAAATTTAATATTAAATAAAAATTATTAATTATCATTTTTTCTCGACTAATAATATACGTAATTATGCAGTACTAGAAAATGAACTTTATCAAATCGTTTGTTCGAGACAATGGCTAATTGTTATTAGCCTTATCCCCAGGTATTTCTGAATGGTCGAGACTAGGCAATCAGTGCTGTTGAAATAGCACTGAGATTGTCGAGAATTCTACGTTAAATTGCAAACTTTGTACTTAAATTTCACGTACACGATTGAAATGCTTTGGAGTTAACATTTTTTTTATTTTTATTTCTTCTGTATCTTTGCTCAATACCGTGTGGAAAATAAAAAATAAAAAAAGCTTTTAATTCAAAGCTTTTATTTTCAAACTGAATACAACAAATTTTTATTTTTTAATTTTATTCTAATGGTTATTTGAATATTCATCAGACATTTTCATTGATCAATATTGTGTTTTGTCAATTTTTAAAATGAATGAATTTTCGATAAAAATAGCGACAAAGAGTGAAAAAATATTTGGAAAAGCAACAATATAATTTGAATTTTTTTATATTTAAATTATTATTATTTTTTTACTTCTCTGATTATTGCCTGAACTTGGTTATTTATTTTTTTTCGGTGTACTATTTTTTAAAAAGTGATTGTTATCACGAGCATAATAACAACTTGAGACGTTATTTATATTTGTACATACACACAGGTTTTAGAAAATACTTGTTTGATTTTTTCTCTCTCTAGATGATAATAGTCTGCATAAACTGTCTTTATTTCTCTTTAATTTCATCGTGCCAACAGACTATCGTGCTAAAAACGTTTTGCGGCAAATTCCAATGGGCCTCAAACTTGCTCAGGTATTTAATCGATATGACTTGGTAAAACGAGCACACTATTATTATTAACAACTTTTTTTAGCGTTTATTATTATAAAGAAAAATTGGAAAAAGAAAAATCGTCATTTAAAAATAAATTAATTAATAAACAATGATCAAATAAATTGAGAGGAAAAAAAATTACACAACTAACTTATACAGCTGAAAAAAATTAAAAAAATATAAATATTCAAACTAAAAATTAGTCACTTGTTCGTTGAATTATAAATTATTGTATGGATATATTTGTTTATCAGGTTTTGAAAAATAATTTTACTTTATGATGAATTTAATAATTCAATTTTTCATAAATATTCATTCAACTAAACAATGCTCAATTGATTTTTGATTAAATTATAATTTTACAAAAATATTTAAGACATTAAATAACATAAAAAAACAAAAAATAATAACAAAATATTCTCAACTAATTCTTTTAAATTATAATAAAATTGTTAAGTTGAATTCCCAAAAAATATATTTAAAACTAATTATTTATATGAAAGAATTTTACCTACGAAAAAAATCTTTTAACTAAAAAAAATAACATGAAAATAAATTTTTTATTTATCCAATGAAGTACGTAGATGATAAGCTAATGAAATACTGATAACTGAAAAAATTAGAAAATAATAACGCACGAAGAAATTAATAATTTTAGTTATGAAAAAAAATTGAATGAATCAGAAGAATTTAACGTCACAATGCTGAGTAATAGGTGACTTTAAGAGACATTAAAAAGTTAATCATGAGAAAGGTCATTAATGTCATTGTAAAATGAGTCAAATTAACTATAAATATTTATAAAATTCGAATTTGTACGTAGGTACATGTTAGATATTAATTAAGTGTTGACTATTTCAACTAGAACATCCAGTATAAATACTAGATCTAAAGAATTCATAAGTTCAGTTCGTTTAAATGTTCAAACAACTTGAATGAATGATATAAAAATATAATTAATTTTAATTCTAATTTATCAATAAATATATTTTTAACTGTGATTAATTATTCAATATGACAGCTGATAAAAATATAGCAACAAATTTAATTTTTAAAAGTGATAAAAGCATAAATGCTAAATCATATAGTTTAAAATATCAAATTAATAGCAAATTTAGAAATGATATTGTATGGAAAAATGTTGTGATATTCATGACATCTCATTTAGCTGCTATTTATGGTGGTTATCTATTATTTACATCAACCAAAATTCCAACAATAATATTTAGTATGTTTTTTTAATTTTGATTTGATTTCGAATAATTTTAATTTATCAAAAAATAAAATATATAATTAGCTAATTAATTTTTTATATAAATGTTAGTTAATTTATGAATATTATTTTTATTTTTTTGAATTATTTAGCTTATTTTCTTCATATGTACAGTGGATTTGGAATAACTGCTGGTGCTCATAGATTATGGTCACACAAAGCATATAAAGCAAGATTTCCTCTTCGAGTTTTATTAATGATTCTCAATACAATATCATTCCAGGTAATTTATTTAAAAATATTTTCCATATATTTATTTAATATGTAATTATAAAATTAAGATATTATTACTGTTGTTTTGTGCAAATAATCCTTTTTATTTGTAGAATTCAATTTGGGAATGGTGCAGAGATCACAGAGTGCATCATAAATATAGTGAGACTGATGCTGATCCACATAATGCCAAAAGAGGATTCTTTTTTTCTCATGTTGGTTGGTTGTTGTTGAAAAAACATCCAGATGTCAAAGAAAAAGGTCGAGGAATTGATATGAGTGATTTAGATGCGGATCCAGTTGTTGCTTTTCAAAAAAAGTAAATATTTTAATTTCAAAATTTTTAATTCAAATTATAATTGTTTTTTTTTCCACAGATATTATTTATTTTTAATGCCACTTTTTGCATTTATATTGCCAACTGTTATTCCAGTTTATTTATGGAATGAATCATGGAAAAGTGCATTTCTCGTTGCAAGTATTTTTAGATGGATTTATAATTTAAATGTGACGTGGCTAGTTAATTCTGCAGCTCATCTGTACGGTGATAAGCCTTATGACAAGTTAGTACTAATGAAACAAATAAAACTATTCTCAAGTTATGATTAATTTTTTTTTCTAATCAATTTATTATTTTTTCAAGGGGAATTAACCCAGCAGAAAATTGGTGGGTCAGTTTTTTAACACGTGGCGAAGGTTTCCATAATTATCATCATACATTTCCTTGGGATTATAAAGCAGCTGAACTTCCAATATATACCTGTAATTTGAGTTTGAAATTTATTGACTTTTTCGCTAAATTTGGATGGGCCTATGACCTTAAAAGTGTATCACCCGATATGATTCAACGACGTGTTCAAAGAACCGGCGATGGAAATCACAATGTATGGAGAAAAAATGACGTGCAAAAAAATATTGACGAAAAGAATTATTAACTAATCAATCAAAATTACTTACAACAGACTGTACAGTTTAATTATTAAACTCATAGCTTTCTTAGTATTAATAAGAAAGTAAAAAAAAAAAAAAAATCATGTCATTAAACAATAATTAATATTTTATTTATCATTAATAATAATTTTACAATAAAATGAAATAACGAAAAAAAAAAATCAATTATTCAATAATTCATGTCATCGATTTTTTTTCTTTTTAAATAAATCACCTCATAATTTCCTGTTGTATTAATTAATTCTTACCAATTTACGCAATACTGTTTTACATTATCTTCAATGCATAATTAAATCAACATGTTCTTCATTAAAAAAAACACCTCATTAAGCACAACAAATCATAATTGAATATTCAAAAAAAAAATTTAGAAAATAAAAAAACAATATTATTGAATAGATAATTTTTGTGGCTTTAAACTAGCAAAGTGTTTCGACCACAATGACATAATTGACAATATATATCTACAATAAATAATACATGCAATTTTCAACAAATGGCCATTGAAATTGACGACACACAGTATTTAAATGTTTTAAAATCATTCTAAGTGCTCATATGCAGTGTTACTGTGGCAAGGCCACTCATTAAATACCCGACAACAGTATTTAACCACATAATAACTTTTAAATAAATTTATATATCAATTATATATCTGCACATTGAACAATACACAATGCAAATATTGAATTTACTTTTTTCATATGAATTTCATACAATAAACCAGCGAATATATGATTTCTCTTTTTTTTCATTAATACTACTGCTAATTCCAATTTTTACTCACTAACTCACTCGTTTAATTTTTTTTTTTTCACCATTTTTATATTATTTTTCAAAAAAACAAACAGGGTAAAATAAAAAATGGGCACCTGCTGCAACTGACACGTTTGCCCGCTGTCGTTTGCAATTGGATTTTTAACGTTGACCCCCTTTCTCCACCCCCCTTTTTTTATACCACTCTCTGGTATATTAAAATTATATCTGTATAATTATATTATTATTTTCTACCTATCTACAACACATTTGTGCAATTATTTCACGTCAAATTTCGAAAACACAAAAATGATAATTTTTACTTTTAAAAAAATATTAAATAAATTAAGGGGGTAATTTGTATTGATTTTTATGATATTATATAATTAAAATTGAATTAAGGAATAATATATACATGTGATATCATATGCATGGTCATTATTTTGTGTTTACATGGTGCTTGATGTTAATAATTCAGTACAAAAGATAAATTAGTGTGTAATTTGTAATACTTACTGTGTCACAATGAGGAAAAAAATAAATAAATTACAGTTATTGTTTTAAAAAAAATGACAATTGATATAATATATACCTCAAATTTCCATGTGAATTTATGTATGATGATATTGATTTGTTTGTTTGTGTTAATAAAATCTTATCTGTGTATAGCCATGCAGGTCGACTTATTGCCAATTGACACAGTAATCCTCAATGCTAATCTGAGCTGGTCATTAATTATTTGTAACAATAAAATTATAAATATTTATTCGTCTAGACTTGTATATAAAAATAAACATTATAACAACATTTCTGAGTTGTTGTTGTTGTTGATATTTTTATATAATCGTAAAAAAATAAAAAAAAATATAAAAAATATTTTCTTATTTGTTTGTTAAATTTATTATACAATAATTTATTTATAAAATTAAAAATTACAATTTTTTATTCTTTTTTACATATGATTTTTTATAAAATTCCCAAAATAAATAAAATACAATAATTACTTGTGATAAATAAATGTAGGCGATTGGCTTTCTTGTCGGTTCACATGATGGCAATAATGCCTGACACATATGAATTAACATAAATAAAAATTGCAACTAAAATAGAAAAAAAATGTAAATATTATAAATGAATTATGTATTTTTACAACTACTGATGTAGTTGATACTTACCATTTGTATTATTGTTAAATAAGGCTTCCATGGTGAAATTTTATTTTGTATTTTTGGTCCAAAACTTGCCAGTAGATAATACATGTACATCATTACATGAACCATACAATTTGTTATGATATTTAATGTCCACATGCCACCTGAACCAAAAAGATGATAAATATTAAAAATTAATATTATTTATAATAGTTATTAATATATGACATACCAGCAGCCCATTTAGTTGCCATCCAAGCAACAAGAACAACCATCGCATGATGATAAATATGTAAAAAAGTTGTTTGATTTTTTTTTTTTCGTAACACAAATATAAAAGTATCAATAAGTTCAAATATTTTTAGTATTATTGTCCACCAAACAAATTTCGCCATCTGAAATTAATAATAAATTATTATTATATTTAAAAAATATTAATTAAATTGATTGTTGTTTGATTCTTTTGTAATTTAAAAAAGGAAAAAGTTAAATTCAAATTTATAGTCATTCAATTCTGATTAAATAAAATACATAATATCAAGAGTTCATGTCAATAATGTCATTTCCTGTCATAAGATTAATATTATGAAACAGGAAATATTATTTTATTGATTGTCTTTATATGATTTTTCATGTTGTAAAAATTTTATGAATATTCTCAAGGTCACTCGACGAGTCTCGACTTTATTCAAAAATTTTCAAATTCCAATTCGAATATCGAAGCAACACATCAAGTTATTTATCCTACTAAAAAATTAACTAGCCGAAAAAATTATATTTTTATTTAAAAACTCAACGCCAAACAAATACGACTAATCGATTTTTATTTAAAAAATATTTGCACATAAACCATGTCTCTTTGTAACATTAATAAATCAATAAAATACATACCCTCAATGGTTCAGGATCCCACGAATAAGTTACAGGTTCACAGCCTAAAGTTAGTGTCGTCGTCCATCCTGATGTAAGTAACTGCAATTATTATAAAACCAAATAAAATAATTATCATCAATAAATAAATTGAATAAAAAAGTAATCATACACCATAGGATACAGCCGCACTTGCAGTAACAGCAGCAATATTATAATAAAACATAAATTTATTTAACGAATATGCTTTGCGATTTTCCATAAATGATGGTCCAATTTTAAGTACCAACAATAAGTACACAATAATAATAGCAATTATCAACGATGGGTCTTTCATAAATGGCCAATCAATCACTCTTGGATCTAAAAAAAAATGTACAAAATTAATATTTACAATAAAGTTTAATAAATTTGATAAAATAAATTTACCTGCTGCCTCGGATAATCTTGTGACAAAGTCTTCCATTGATTTGTTTTTTTATTTATCAATAAATAAATTATAATTACTTGACACTGATAAGACAAGGTAAATTAGTGTCATGCATTGGACCTGTTTCAACAAAGACTGACCATGCAAGTTGTTCTGACAGTAGTTTTTACCCCGCGATGAAACTATCCTTGTCTTCTAGCTGTATGAAAATAAAAAAAATTTATAATAAATACAAAATATCAGGAACGAAACTGACAGTCAACATATGCCACGTGGATTATTATTATTATGTTTATTCTATTTCTGTATCAATTATAAAAAAATATTGCATGTTATTTTATTTTCTTTAAAAATGTTTAATCAATATTTGTAACTCGAAAAAATGTATTATTTTTTAAAAATATATATTTTTATAATAAAGAAAACTATTGTGATTTAGAGTTGCTGATTTTTTAAATTAATTAAATTAACAATGGAACTATAATGATCATGAAAATGCTAATTTAAAAATCAAAATTATGTAATGTCATGTTTTTTTTTTTTAAAATTTAAAGAAATAGAATTTAGCACCGTTATTACCTGTGTATTTGAATGATCAGACAATCTTGGATGACAGTTAATAATTTACTGAGCCAACGGTCACCAACAGCAAATCCATCACGATGACATTTTATCACTTTTTTTAAAATTATTTTTCACAAAGAAAAAATAAATAAACGTGAGAAATATCAGGAGAATTATTGTGTACAGAAATTTATCATGTCATGTGGTTATCGAGAGAGAAATAATAAAAAATATGAAATAATAATTTGAAGTACAATCAAAAGCATCATAGAACATGCTACGTTGAATGAAAAAATAAAATAAGGACACTGAGTTAACGTTGAATTAAATTCAAGTAAAAATTGTGGATAAAAGAAAAAATAGAATTTAAAAAAAAATTACCAGTCTATTGATAGAAAAATTTGTAAAAAAAATCTAAAACGTGATAAAGTATTTGTCGTCGGTAGTGTTGATCAGTTTAATTGGTAAAAAAAAAATAATCATTATAATTTAAATAATTCTTCGTCACGTTACAAAGTAAATAACGGTCAAGACTTTTGACATTAAATTGACAATATTGTGGCACAGTTTTAATAGTCACGATTCAATGAAACTTCAACAAGAAAAATTTAAATTAAATTATAAACACTAATCTGAATAATACTCGTTTTAATTACATTGTTCGTTTTTTTTTTTTAATTAGAAAGAAAAATTATAATAAGACGTTCAAAATTTATATTGCACAATCAAAATATTACCTAATTTTTTTTCAATTTCCATTTGAATTAATAAGTATAATGTATAACTGATATTGTTTATGTAATTATTATAAATATTATAAATAAAATTGTAATAAATTTTGTGTATTTTGTATGGTAGTTATTGGTGGTGTAGAAAGTACTGTTTGACTTTCGAGTTATCGTAGGGCAAGCACCCCAAGTAAAGGCTTAATTTAATGCAGGGCTGTGTCGATTTTATAAACAACCCTTTCACATGAATAATAAATATTTTTTTTAAATAAATAAACCTTAACTAGCCAATTGTATTATAGAAAATTCAAAATAAAATTAAAAGTTATTTTTTTTTATTTCTTCTATTATATATGTAACTAAAAAGACGATGAAATGATAATTAAATGAATTAATTATTTGAAAAAAAATTAAAACAGATATTTTCTTTTTATCAAAAAAAAATAATATTAACATTCATTAAAAAACAAAAACAAATTAAAGCAAGTATTTTCATTTTTTTCAATAAAAAAAATATTAATATTTATTTAAAAACAAAAACAAATTAAAACAAGGATTTTTTGTTTTGAGATAACATTAATATTCATTTGTAACAAAAAAAAATGATATAATTGATGTCTTTGATGGAAAAATTAAATTTTTTTTATGATATTGAAGCAATAAAAATTGTTGACTTGGTTGTTTCAGCCCTGTTAAGATTATAACTTGTCGTGATTTTGTAACAGTATATTATGTTCATATGTATGTATAAATGTATACGGCTTCTTTGTGGGTTGTCAGTTGAATCAGGATTAACAACTAATGCATGTACATACTGTACACATTCAGTCTGTGTAATACGACAAGTATTGTATTTGAAAATTTTAATTATTATTCACAAGATATAGTTCGAAACAATGTTAGTATGTATTACTATGAATAAACTATACTATTAGCAACGATGTTTATGATACTTGTGTATTACATTTTTAACTAAATTTTCATATTTAATTAAAGTTTTGAAATTTGAAAATAATATCTTTGCGTAATCAAAGTTTATGAATTAACTAGTTGTAAATTAATTGACAATTATCATTTTTATATTTCATTGTTGTTAAAGTACCTCATTCACTATTAACTTGTTTGCAAAGTTTTTTTTCTAAATTAATTTAAGCTAAATTATTTTGCAAGACAATTAATTTTATTTAGAATTTTTATCATCAAAACAAATAAAATGATTGGATTTTTTTCTATGCAAAATGATGGGGTTTTCTTGTTTCGAAAAAATAAAAGAAGAGCCAATAATTTTGACATACTAAATTACATATTCATAAGGGATGTACTTGAATTTAAATTGGCTAGTCTTTTCAGTATATTTACAAAATAATTGCAAGCAAGTTTTAAAGACAACAAAAAATTGCTAGGATTGCTGAATTTTCAACAAATTAATTTACATGAATAATTAAAAAAATACAAGTATTTATAAACAATTGTTGCTGATTTATAATTCAAAAAAAGTTTCATTATTTTCTATTGAAAAAATATACTTTATTGTCACTTTTAAATGTATAAAAAATTGTACTAAATTTGTGGTTTAAATAAACGAAATATAATTGTTAAAAACAAATTGATAACAAAATTTCAAGTTGAATAAATTAAGATTGTTTTAATCCTTGTAAATCACTAATGCCAATTAATAAGACTTTGATATGGGCATTTGTTGTTGCAATTTGATAACGAAGATTTTTAATTTGTAATTCTAATAATTTAACTCTCACATTAATCAATGATAATGCTTCATCGAAATTCAATTCGACAAAATAACCTAAGCCAACGTCAATTAATATATTTGATGAATTTTCAACATTTGCTTGAACAAAAAAATTATTTCCAATGTCAATTTTTGTTTTAAAACCATTTTGTATTGTGTCATTATTTTTCATTGTTAGGATAACACTTTTGAGCTGTAAAAATTCAGCAATATCTGAATTTTTTTCATCCAATTTTTTTTCTAATTCAGCAAGATCAGATTTTAATTTGTCATTTATGAATGCCTCAAATTGTAATATTTTTTTTGCTACTGATGGATCCATTGTTTTCTGTTTAAATAAAAAATATATATTTTCAAGGTTAGATTATTGTGCTTTTATTATTATTATGTAGAATGAAAATATTGATTAATTTTCATAAATTATTATAAAGCTAGAATTGTCTTACTTGTTATAGATATTTTAATGTTATTTTATTATTGTTGGTATTATTTATCAACTTTTGCTTGTTGATGATGTATCACTTCACAATTGTTGCTTACACTTGTTTTCATTTGACATTTACTATTCAACAACAGCACCAGTGGATTTTTCACCAACCATCACGAACAATCACAGGCAAACCTATCATCGATAACATAAAAACCGCATGATAAATAGCTTTTTTACCAACAAAAAAAAATCAAATAAAGAGCTACTACTTGGTTGGCAGGGTATTTGATAAAAACTTGATTTGTTGCCTGCTGGATAGATAAGAGTTGAATAAGTTTATTCGATAAAAGTTCGATGGAATTTAGTAGTCGTCAATGAGTGCTTTCTTTCAACAAAATCTTCTATCGGAGCCATCTATTAAATCGAAAACGTCATCTATTAGCGAATATACAAAATAACTTCTGAAATTCCTCACACGGCAGAAATATATTTTTCACGTATGTCGACTTTTTTGATTCGTAGGCCTTTACTTTTTTGAAATTTAAATGTTATTTCTCCTTTTTTAATATGTAAACACGACGAATAACAGAATGCAAGTAAAAATAAATAAACCATGATATAATTAACTTATTGTGTATTATTACATAATTTAATGATTCCTAGTAATCTTTTAGAGTTCGCCGAGATAAATAATGTTTCATGCATACATATTCGTTGTTTTTAAAGATTTGATACTTCCTTTGGTTTCTGTTTGCTTGATAGATTTTTAAAAATTAAATTTAATTTGGAAATTTACCTCCACGATATTTATTTGTAATCTCAAATAAAAGGCAAAAACGAATAAGCAATATAATTTCGTGAGCCAGTCTGTTGCATTCGTTCGTGTAGCGTATTTTTGTGCTATCTAAGCAATATAGTCTTTGGTTTATGTTAAGACCCGGCAGTTAAACGTTACGAAGACTTTTATAGGCCTAAGCGAATCCGCGCACTCATGCAGTTATGACGTTTGTCGTGTTTTTAACAAATAAAAAAAATAAAAACAGCAATATATGTTTGAACTATGCGTATGAAAAGATGTGTATACATACAAAAAATAAAAAACTTTGAATATTAAGTTTTGTGAGAGAGTCACGTTTATAGCTTGCAAATCGCTACTTTTATCGTTATTTTTTTGCATACATTTTTTATATTTTTTTATACATTGTCCTTTTCTCATATGATGTTTATTTATTTTTGTATTTTTTATACCTTTTTTTTTTTTTTTTCATTCAATAATGATAATTTAAAAATAATCACGACTTGTAAAATCCACAGAGCTGTAAATTATTTTTTCTTTATGACAATATTAAAAGGATAAGATAAAAAAATTTTTTAATAAAATAAATAACAAGGTTTTTCATTTTTTTTTTTTTCGTGTATCGTATACTATAATTTAACAATTAGATAATAATTATTATTTCGAATACACTGATTTTACAAATCATTTCAACATTTTATTTTCTTTTGTTTTTGTCTTTTCTTTTATCGCTTACAATTGAATTATTTATTCAAAATATGGTAATTTTTAAATAGGTTTTTTATCTTTCAAGTTGAAGTTTACATATATTTTTCAATGAATAACTACAATAGATAGAAGTAGTAATACGTAAAGCAGAAACATACAGATTTTTGTGTTTTTTTATTTTTATTTTTTGAATAAATTGTCAATTGACAGGTTTGTTTTTTTTTTTTTTTTAAATTATTATTCATATTAACTGAACAAAATTAATTGTGTAAAAAAAATTAATAATAATAATATTGAACACACGAATTATAAACGTGAAAGATTAAATGTTTATTTCGAAATATTTTTTTTTTAATTTTCGAAATTTAAATAAATTTTTTTAATAATTGTTTTTTGATTTATTTAAAAACTTTTATATAAAGTCATTTTATTTTGGCGATAATATATTATAGATACTAGAATTCTACATGCTATATAATTCAAAAATTGACCTGTATTTATTTTTTTAAATATAATTTGCAACATTATACAGTTATTAATTATTAAATTAAATGTTTCATATTTTTTGATTGTTTTTTTGTTTTTCAAGTGAAGTAAAATATATAGGATATAAATCCAAATCGTTTGGAATTACGCTTTTTTTAAATATATTTATCTATTCAAAATAATAATAATAATTAACTGCTTATTTGTTTTAAAAACAATAAGCAAAACGACAAATAAAAAATGATAATTAAAAAGAAAAATTAAAAGTATGAAAACTTGAATAGAAAAAATAATCATGAATAACATATTATATCAACAATTGAAACATGGTTTTCCTTACTATTGTTTCACATAATTTAATATATGTACGTTTAGACTTGTAGCTAAACAAACAGACATAAAATTTAATTATTTAAATTTTATTATAAAGTTTTTCAAAGTGCTCTTTACTTTATCTACATATTTTTTTTTTTTGTTTTTCTTTTAATGGAGTTTATAAAGTAATGTCTTGGCTTTTTCTTAGTCTAACATTTTTTATATGATTATTTTTTTAATTATTATCTTCTCCAATTGTTGATATTAATTTGGTAAAACAGAAAAAAAAATAATTAAAAATTGATTGCAGTTATTAACAAAGTCTACAACACACGCAGCATTTATTATCAACCAGATAATCCTAGTAATATCACAAACAAGAAAAATATAAAATAAAAAAAAAAATAATTAATTTGCATTGATAAACAATCTATATAACGTGTTATTACTATTATTATTATATTTTTATATTTTAATTATTTGCTGATTTTATATTTGACTGCTCAGCAATCACACCGTCAATGTTTATCAAATGGACCTGAAACAAAAAAGCATATTATTCTACAAATTAATTTGTGTAAATATTAAAATTCAAAAAAAAAAATTAATATCAAGATAAATATTAATGTTATTATTTAATTCTATTATATAAAGACTATTTTCATCGAAATTAATGAATCGAAAAGAAATTAAATATCTAATTCAATATAAAATACAGCAGCTATTTTATGATGAAAAAAATTATTTATAATACAAGGATTGATGATAAAGAAGCTGCTAAAGTCACGATTAAGAAAAAGGTTCAAATAAAAGTATAAAAAATATACATAAACGAAGATTTGAAAGAGAAAAAAAATAAAAAAGATAAAAGCTTGAGGAACATATGACTCGACTGCATTAAGTATTTTATGATAATTTTTTTTTGTTTGTTATTTAAAATATTATTTATTTATATTTATTAATAATTATTATGATTATTTTTGTTAATACTTTGGCAAAGTAATGTTACCAAGTTGAGAACTAGCGAACTAGCCGACAGTAAAATTCATTTAATGTCTCCGTCGTAAAGTCAGTCAAATGAAACCAAGGGACTTAGTTGTTTTCATCTACATGCACCCGTCGTCGAAATTTTTTTAAAACTTTTTTTTTTTTTTTTTATATTCGTATATATTTCATTTTATATTTTTCATTTTATCCTACTCCATCATGAACAATTGTCATTATAGAAAGGATCGTCGTTGGTTCATTCAACATAACACATAGAGATTTATTTTCTATCCTATTTAATTTTTATTACGCTCGTATAATACAGAAATAAGAAGAAAAAAAGGATTATATTTTTATTATTGAGATTATTTTAAATAATCAATAATTATTTATTGACAAAAAAAAAAATAAATTGCAACAATGTGAATCGAAAATATTTCAATGTTAATTGAAATGAATTTGATGGAAAATTTAGTATTTTATTTATTTAAAATGTTATTTTGTCGAGTAAATATTTGGCACTATTTAGAGACTATTAAATATATCCAAAGTAAAGTGTAGAATAAAATGAAAAATAAAAAGAGACTAATGACTTTTAATTTTTGTTGTGGTAAAACAACTTGGTGCAAGCAAATTCATTTGACTTATTCATCAAGTGTACAACATGTGACACAACTATTTTATTTATTTATTTTTAATGTTATATATTTATTTTCTTTCATGTTACTTTATCTATTTTTCTATGATGATGCAAAAGATAAACAAAATAAATATTTACTGGCCAAAAAATATCATGCCAAGTTGTAAGACACCTTTTCCGGCGTCAATCATATCAATTGACAATAAAATATTTAATTTACGAGACTTAATAATATTTGCTTTTGTAATAAAATTTATAGAAATATTTTTGAAAATTAAACAAAAGTTTGCCAAGGAATGCATAATTGAATTTTTTTTTTTAAGGTATTATTTATATACATATTTATAAATAAAAACTTGAAGAATTTCTCTGTCATTTTAAGAAAATAATATTATTTTTCGATTAAAAACTTTTATTTTTTTCCTACATTAATATCAGTTTTTCTATTAATTAATCAATTAATTTTTATTAAATATAGTTATCAATTATTATTTTATTAAAAGCTATTATAACAATTATTTGAAAAATAATAGCAATAAAATTATATTATTAATAAATGAAATTCCAGCGTAGAAATGTCCTTTTTTTTCGACGATATTATAGTCCAACTTTTGAAGCAACAAAAACATCAAACAACATTCTACATTAAAAATAATTTACAAAATTTGTGCATAATTTTTAAATACAAAAAATAGAGTAATAAAAAATATAAATAAATAAAAAAGAGAGCTGATTTGCAGTGCACAACATCAATGTAATCAGACAGGCCGCTCAGAGCGAATTTAACGACAGTCATAAACGTGGTCCACGCTTTGCAGTCATCATGAATAAATATATTTTTATTTCATTGCTTTGTCCATCATACTCTACTTTTACTCTACCACCTCAATATAACGACACAAATTTCATAGTCTCTCTTTCTGTTTTCAAAACATTTTCACTATAAAGTGGCTGATATTTTTATGCGTTTTTTTTTTTTAAATTTTATAATATACAGACGATGTAAACTATCTGATTTTATGTGACAAGCCACTTGCAAACACATTTATACAAATAAAAAAAAAATAAATAATTTAATTTTTTTTTCATTTCAGCAATAACGAATGTGTCTGAAGAATTTTTCAGTCCTATTTAACAACAATCAAAAAATATAAATAATAATTATCATTGAAATACATGTAGCTAAAAGAATAATAAAAAAATATTAATCTTAAAATATACGACATTCAAAGTTAAGTACTTTATAACTACAGTTGTGGGCTACAATTAAACAATCATAAAAACCTTCTCGTAACTTTTTTAAATGCACTCATTGCTAACCCGCGCTTATACATATAACACACCCCCTATTTTTTTAACAGCAAAAAATATAAAAACTTTATTTCTCGAAAAAAAAAAAAACAGCATTTTTTTAAAAATAGTAATAAAAAAAATATGAGCAACATTATATGTATAAAATGAATAAGTCAAAGAGAAAAATTAAAAAATTAAAAAAAATTAAAAGCAAAAAGTTGGCGGCCATGTTACATCTTTAATGAATTCTCGATAATGTTGGACGAAGGGCGTTAACAACGCGGCGTCATCCGGTAAATTAAATAGTTTTTTTTTTTATTTTTATTAAATTTTATTATTTAAAAAAAAAATATATATATCAACAACGAATGCATTGAATTTATTTTAGTATTTTTATCAGTTGTATTTACGTTTTATTTAACGATAAATATATATTTTTATTTTGATATAAATTTTATTGCATTTTAAATTGTCAAAAGTTCAATTGCAATTGCAAAATTTTATATATAATGTTTCTCAGAGATTCATGATGATCTTTCTCATGGCAATTTCATTGGTCGATGTGTCATAAAATTTTTATGAAAAATATGAATTAAAAAATAAATAAAAAAGGATATAATAAACATTCATTGTTGAAAGAATGAAAAGAGAATTGACGATGTGTATTTGTGTTGGTTATTTTTTTATTTTTGATACAAACGGAAACGAAAGATCATTTCTATACTGCAGTTTAAGCATGAGAGAGGATTTAAGACAAGAAATGACGTTTACGGCCCAGACCGAACCCAACTAAGCGCCAGTTAAAGTTGAGAAATAAAAAAATCAAGCAAATGTTACAAGTCCTCTTTGATAGTTAAAGTCATACGCGCAAAAATACAATCGTACCTTGGATATGATATACGACCTTGTTTAAATTCTCAGTCAGAAGAATAAATATTATTTTTGTTTTTTAAATTTATAATGATTATAAATATAAAAACCATAAAACACTGAATTTTTTTTCCTTCAAATCAGTCAGATTTTTATACTAAAAATTTATCATAATAAAATATAATTATTAAAAATAGCTCGATGGATTTTAAATTTAACCCTTTCTTGATTGAATATATTTTTTTAATTTTCTAGAAAAAAAAAAAGGAGTTTAATTGAAGTAATCGATATGGTAATGTCGAGCTTACTTTTCAAGAAATATTTTTTTTAGTTGTCTGTGACTGAAACATAATATACCCAATGGGAGGACAATGTACATTGATTTTTTTTTTTATTCTGCATTGAGGGTATAACAAAGGAAAAAAAAATATATTTATCATCGCAAAATGTTCACAGGAAAATTTATAAAATTTTAGTTTATTTTTGAGCTTTTTTTTTAGCTGGAAATTAATTAATTTTGAATATTTTATGTTCAAAAATTACACAAGATTGATTTAGAATTGAAAAAAAAAAAAAAAAAAAAAAATCGATTAATTTATAATTATTTTTAATTTTTTATTCTTTTTTTTTATGAATATTTGATGTATCTCGAGTTTTATATCGCCAATAAATATTGGAAAAAAAATAAATAACGAAAAGGCCAAATAGAAGATAAATCATTGAGATTTCTGTTGACGTTTATGAACTTGGCAAATATAAACCTCTGTTTCTCAGCTAATAATAATCTTTAATAAAATTATTCTAAAAATTTAAACAGTTTTAATGAAAAAAAAAAAAAAAAGCTATATAAATAAAAGTA
>JAPYYR010001169.1:0-58358 GCA_030523065.1 Aphidius colemani | reverse complement strand
AAAGAAAAAAATATAAAATATAAAAAAATTTCCCCTGTGAGTGTCGCAACTTCAAAGTAATTACATCTGAGAAATAAAATACAGTGTTTTTCTCGTCACACAATGTAAATTACCCGAGACATCAAAAAAAAAATAATTGGTTTTTTTTTTCGACTCTGCTTTTACATCACACCTAAAATTATTGTCGTAAAACGAAAACATTACTTTTTTTGTTTTTTTTCACATAGTCAAATTAAAATAGTATTATTTTTATTATAAATTTTTGATGTGTTTTTCAACAACGTCAAATGAATTGAAGCAATTTAACAAACTAATGAGAATATACTTAGCGAAATTTATGTTTAATCAGCAGAATTTTTATAATTTCTTTTTTCAATTCTGTTGGTTTTTTTATTTCTTCTTCAAACGAAAAGATAAAATTTAAAAAATAAACTATCCAAGTTGTAATATCGGGACTGAGCTAGCTAATCGATGCTTATTGAGTGTAACATCGTGGATAGAAGATCAACGAGATGGCAAAAATTGCCTCCATCCTGCATTTTTGAAATTGAGTATTTTATATAGAGAGTCTTCTAACCATCTCGCATTTAGTCAATCGGGCAAATTCATCGTTTTCCATTCACTCATTCACAAAAGATGATAAAAGAAAAAAATAAAACAGTTTTAAAATTGAAAGAAAAAAAAAATATATCACAAGTCATCAGCAAAAAATATTTGCGGTTGAATAAAAAAAAAATTAAAAAAATAACTCGAAAAACATATCCCATGTAGGAAAAATAAAAATTAACCGTTGAAAAAGGTATTTTTTTTTCAGCCCTTATCAAAAACCCAAGTAAAATACTTTCAATTTGCAAAAAAAAGTGCTGAATTTGGATATTTGTATATTTTCAAAGCCATGATTCAGCAAAAAAAAAAATTCTACATGCTGTTTGATATGGATAAAAAATAAAATAAAAAACAAGAGATTTATATAATAATTTGAAGAATAAGGTGAAAAAAATATCTGAGACATAAAAAAATATAAATCACGCGATATTTTTTTACAACAATTTCGGATTACTTCTCCATCATTTCAGGCAAATTATTAATTGAAAAAAAAAAAAATTAAAAACCAATAATTGACCTAATTTCATGTATGAAATGCCACTTAATTGATTTAAAAAAATTTCGATATTGACTTTTTCGTTTTAATCCAAATGAATATTATAAATGTACAATAATTAAAGTATTAAAATAAATAATACTTGTATTTAAAATTGGTAATGAGGATCATGATAGAAATGATTGATTGTAAAAGCGTTGAGTTGAATAAACGTATATCGTCTTTATAACTTTAATTCGTGTACAAGCATTACCAGTCAGCCATATTTAAACCACGGGCCACTGTAATAACTATTATTCCGTAGCACGACCACCACAAACACCGTGGTGGTCTCGAATTCCAATTAGAACTAATGAAGCTACTGCACGTATTCACGACCAAGTCATCCACGTGCTCTATCGTCCACTTAGCTACATATTGTTCCAATAAGAGTGCACTTGTTCTCGACATATTTACCACAATTTTCATGCAAATAAATAAAATTTATTATTATTATATTTTTAATAATTCAATCAATAGGATAATATTTATTTTTTATGAATAAATTAATTAATTTACTAATTATTATATAATTTAAAGAAATAATAAGCTAAAATTCAATGAAATAATAAATTCTAAAATTAAATGAATATAAAAGTTTTTTGGTAATTAACTAAAGCATTTCTCGTTTTGTATATATAATCTTTAGCATATGTTGAACTAAATACGTGCATTGAATGTGCAACAAGTTAACAAAATATAATATGTAATTTTCTTTAATTTTATTTCTTTTATCTTTTCATGAATTTTCATAAGTACCTTTTATCGTTAATGAAATTTAAAAACTAGTCTTTATTTTTATTTAAATAATAAGTAAAATAATGAAATTTTTTTATTTATTTGTTTTACAGGGAAAAGACAGCAATTTTGTGGTGAATAAAGTATGTGGTAGTGATGGAACGACATATGCAAGTGAATGTGATCTCAAAAAAACATCTTGTATGTCACAAAAATTCATCACTGTCAACTTTGAGGGTGACTGTTGTGAGTGCATTTTTTAAAACTTTTTTCATTTATTTATTTTTGTTTTCCTACATATATATTTGACAACCATGACAATGCATATTGAAATAAAAAAAAATATAAATGTTATTTATTTTCCAGCATTATGTAATAATGTTGACTGTGAAAATGGTGCAAGATGTTCAGCAGGTGAATGTATATGCCCAGAAAGTTGTCCAGATACGAGGGATGAGCCTGTTTGTGGTACCGACGGAAAGACATATTCATCAGAGTGTGAACTTCAGCGTGTTGCTTGTGATAGACTTGAAACAAAACTTCCACGTCTGCATGTAGCATTCAACGGGGAGTGTGGCGAGAAATTTGCAGTTGCAGCACTAAGTAAGTTGTCTCCAACCATTTTCATTGTGTATATATATATATAGTTTCTCAATTAGCAGCTATCGATTGAGCATCATCCATAAGTCCACAGGGTATTTCTATTAAACTTTGACACGAGAAACTAAAGTTTAAATATAGTTAAATCTCTTACTTGACTAACTGTACTGCTTATTAACAATCAAACAAATTACTTGAATCAATATCATTATCTTATTTAATAATTGCTTTATTAATTATTAACAATTTCACAGCAACAATGTCAACAATGTCTGTTACAAAATTAGCAACAATGAATGTTGAAATAACAACAACACATGAACGTGAAATATGCAAAGATATACATTGCGATTTTGAAGCAACTTGTGAACTTGGACCAGATAAATTTCCTCGTTGTTCATGTAAATTTGATTGTGCATCAATACCACCAGAAAATATGATATCTGTTTGTGGTAGTGATCTCAAAATTTATTCATCAATTTGTGCTATGAAAATGGAGGCATGTCAACGACAACAAGAATTACGATTACGTCCATTGGATCTTTGTCAAGGTTCGATAACAACAACAAACAGCTCAATCATTTTTTTCTCCTCGTTTTTATCTTGGTTTTGGTTTTTTATATATCATAAATAATTTTATTTCATTAAAAAAAAAAAGAAATAATCAATTTGCTTCCTTTTTTCCTCTATCATAATATTATTCTATTATTAAAATAAAAAAATTGCTATAAAATAGAAAAATAAATGTCGTAAAAATTTGACGATGAAATTTACTTATAATAATAAAATATTTAATAGGTATGGAAGTGAAGCCTTGCAATGGTGATCCACCATTAATAGATGATGTTGGAAAAGAATATGATTGTGGAAGTGGACCAAGTAGACGAGATTGTCCAAGTAATAGTTATTGTCATCAAACAACTCGCTTTGCACGATGCTGTAAAAAAGGTAATAATATAAAAAATAAAATGGAATAATTATTTAGTTGAAATATTTTATTAATAAAATTTACAAAAGTTCAAGGCATTCAAATTGTCAAATGTGCTGATTCATGGCATGGCTGTTGTCCTGATGGTAAAACTGCTGCTCTTGGTCCTGATTCTGCTGGTTGTCCGAGTGTTTGTAATTGCAATAGATTAGGAAGTGCATCAGATACATGTAATCCAGAAACTGGACAATGTGAATGTCGTCCAGGTGTTGGTGGTCTTAAATGTGATAGATGTATGCCAGGATATTGGGGTTTACCAAAAATAAGTGAAGGACATCAAGGCTGTATTCGTAAGAATATTTATATTAATACTAATGATTATTATTTTTAAACTATTATTAAAATGTTCTACTTGTTTTTTATTATTTTATTAGCTTGTGGATGTTCACTTTTTGGCTCTGTCAGAGAAGATTGTGAACAAATGACAGGAAGATGTGTTTGTAAACCAGACATACAAGGACAAAAATGTACAATTTGTACTAATCATAATAAAATATTAACACCAACTGGATGTGTTGCAGGTATAATCCAACAAACCAGAACAAAAAAAAAGCGCTTAATTATTATTAATTATTTAAATCTTTCTGAAGAATAATTTGAATTAAATTTTCATGTTTATCATTGTCAAACAAGACAATTAAAAATAATATTATTCAACAAAAAAGAAAACCTTGAATACTAAAATATTTTTAATATTAAATTTTCAGTTGATACAAGCCCTTCAATTCCAAACAATTGCAACGAGCTGGAATGTTATTCTGGCGGTCATTGTTCAGAGATAAGTGGGCCACATTGTGTTTGTTCATCTTCATGTCCAACTGATGTTGCCTCAGTACCAGTATGTGGTAGTGATGGACAAACTTATGACAACGAATGCGAATTACGTCTTTATGCATGTCGTCATCAGGCTGATGTTGTTACTCAAGCATTTGGACGTTGCAGAGGTGGGTTCACTGAGCGTCCACCATATGTACCAAATTATATTCTACGTTATTAACCAACCAACTAACAAACCAAAAAAAAATAATAACATTAACAATAATAATGATTATGAAAACCAAGGAATAAAGACGCTTAGGATGTTTTTAAATTAGCTGAAACAATAAAAATAATATCAATAATATTAATAACAATAAATTATAATAAAATGACAAATAATGTGTTGTTTATAATAATACTCTTCAAGTTTTTACCGATTATTTTAAACAATATAATTTCTTGAGTTTAATAGCAATCACTTGTTTTTATGCATTAATTTTTCATTTGTTTTTTTTTTTTTTTGACCAACTCCCTAGCTGACCAGTTTCTCTTGATTTTCCCGAAATTTTTCAGAAACTGTTTCCGATTATATAAACTAAAAAATTTCCAAAAAATTTCCGGAAATAGTTTCTCATTTTAATTGACAATTTTAATGAAAAACTTTGCTTGAACTTTTCTAAAAAATTTTTGGGAATAATTTAATTCAAATAGTTCGGAATCCAAATAGTTCGAAATCCAAAAAATCTGAAATCCCATTAGTTAGAAATTTAAAAATTTCGAAATACAAATATTTCGAAATGCAAAAAGTTCGAAATCCAAATAGCTCGAAATTTAAAAAAATTTAGTCTAAGAGGAAGATGTGAGTTACCTGTTAATTTTTTTTATTTAATAAAAATATAAAACAATTTTTTTCTTTTTATACTATTATAAATCAAGCTGAAGAAACGCGGTGTTTTTTCAAAAAGGTATGGACTTGGGTAAATCTTCAATGAAGCATACGAATGAGACCACGACAAAGCTTCCTCCATTTTTTATATATATATATTTTTTTTTATTATTATTTTTTCTTTTTACTCGCGAAATATCCAAGCTCTCAACGGACACTGAATTATTTATTTCAGAGTAACGTATACAAACGGTGTAAAGTCAGCTGCTGGAAAACGTAAAATTATGTGGAAATGAAAGTTTTAAAAAAATTTAAGTACCAATGTACAAACAGTGAATATTTCTTTTTCCCTCCAACCGATTAAACGAGGTGAAAATGAGAAAAAGTTTAAATCCTTGCGGAATTCAAAAGCAACTTGTTATTGATTAAATTTTCTTCTTTCTTTTTCTAATTAAATTAATTAAAATCTATTCAATAATTACTATCAAATACTTGCTGTTTATTTATTAATAATAAATTTATATATATTTTTTCAATTAATTAATAAAATACTCAAATAAAAAATTCCCTGAAAAAAGAAATATCGTCAAATATTTTAATAACATGATAAATTAATATTTAACGAGCTAATAAATTTAAATAATCATCAAATAATATCGTTTATACTGTATACATAAAATATTGAATTTAAATTAATAAGTCAACATTGAAATTACTTAATATTCAATTGGCCATCAAGCTGTGCAATCGACAGGGGTACAAGAGAGAAATAGAAAAAAAAGAAAAAAGATGTCAAAAACTTTTGTCAACTTTGTATCAGAGTAAAGGAAGAATAAAATAAATAAAATAACTTTGAGAGTCAACTCTTCTTGTGGGGCTAAAATAAACTTTGAATCTACTCATCCTTCAACCTTCAAAGTTCTCATTTTATCATTCTGTATACCAGTACAAAAAACTGAATCTATTAAACTCGATGGACCTCGTCTTGGCCATCCCTTATTTTTCAATTCGACATAGCCTAGTTTATTTTTTATTCCCCTTTTTTTTTCTTTTCTCATCCTATTTTTTTTCTCTACAAATCAAGTCAATCTTTTAAAGTTTTTTTTTTTTTTTTTTCACGTGTTTTGTATGGTCGCCTAAGTTAAAAATAAATTAGATTACATTTGGACATTGAGTTATTCGCATTTTGTACCAATACACAGACATTCATAGAAGAAAATAAAAAAGAGAAATCAAATTCGCATTGCTTGATCGAATTCAGGTTTTTTTTTTTCCTATTCTTTTTAACTATTCAGTTTTTTATTTCTTCATTCTTTCATTCATTTTTCTTTAAGTTGATATTGGCGATAGTTTTTTATTTCTTTCAATCTACAACAGTCGGCTATAGTAAACGATTATTGACTTCGAATAATGAATGGAAAAAGAAACGTGTGCAGCTTTGAAAATAAAAGTAAAAAAACTTGGACCCAATGCGAGCACTTTAGGTCTTGTAAATAATGCATAGCGTCATTTACAAAAAGAGTTAAGTAAAAATAAAATAAAAAAAGAAACGATAGTCGATGATGTAGAGTAGGTTCAAAGTAGTGTAAGAGTTAAAAAATCGATTTACTTTCAGCATCTTTGAGTTGATATTATTTAACTTGAACAAATCAATTTTATTATGAAATCAAATGTAATTTTTTAATGTTGTAGTGAAGATTAATCTTCCAATATTTAATAAAAATATTAAAATATAAAGTGAACAATAATTCATTAATTTTTCAAGTGTAATAATGAAAACCACATTGTTGTGTAGCGAAAATTAATTAAAATCCCATCAAACAATTTTGTAAAATCTTTCGTCTGAAACAACAAAATATTCCTTCTTTATTTCTTCAATGAAATTAGCTTTTAAACTTTTATTTTTTTTACGTGGAAATTTTTTTTAAAAGCATCTTTGTTATATACACCCAGAAGAAAAAGAAAAAAAAATAAATGAAAATAAGGGAAGAGAAAGGAGGTAAAAAAAAAAAAAACTGATTTTCCAAAGGAACGCTTTTCGATGATGAGTTTTTTAGCTTTGAATGCCTGGTCATCCTATTTCTCCTTTACACATACAATATTTCGGTTGATAGCACTTTCAATAGTAAAAGCAACTGGTCAAGAATTTTTTCTTTCAAATGAACAAAACTTTGCGTCTTTATTCTTATTTCTCAATCAATGTAAATATAATTATATAACTTATAAGATTATTCTAGATATTTTCCTAGAAGTAGTCAAATAAATAATGCTCAAATAATTTACAGATGATCCAATGGTGAACACAGATTTTCCATTAAAAAAATATACTGCTGTCCAGTACACCCAACCAGCTTCAGCCATATCTCCATTGTCAAAATCAACAAGGCATCTTCTTGGACCAGAGCCAGATTCACGCTATTATTATACACATCGTGCACAGCAAGAAACCATCACCATTGACCGTGACAATCTTAAGCAAGGTAATAAATTTATAAAGTTATATGTTGAACAATTTAACATGACATTGAATCTCACGTTAATTTATCATTTATACTATAAATTAATTATATTTTTTATTAATTTAAGGAATAGCTGCTGCATCAAGACCAACACCAGCAACAATAAGAGTTGTAACAGCTCTGCTTGGTGATCTTTGTACTGATGACAAAGATTGTACAATATCAAATAGTGAATGTATAAATGGTGGATGTATTTGTGCTGAAGGATATTCCGAGACAAGTGATCGTCTTGAGTGTTTTGGTATATAAAATTTAAATTTAACAAGTTTATATGTATTAAATTTATTATTAACTAGTCAGCCGTACCTGGCTTGTGTCACCTTTTTTTTTTTTTACGAAATCCAAATTGTTAGAACTTATTCAAATAATTTGAAATAGAAATAATACGAAAAGCAAATATTTCGCAATGCAATTAAAGCGGTCACTTCTTTTTATTATATACATTTTAATATTATTTATTTGTTTTTATTTATAGCGAATTACATGACAGCAACACCAGCAACAGAATCACGTGCATGCTTGTCATATCCATGTCATTCATCCTCGACATGTATTGATTTACCAAGTTCAACATTTGTCTGTATATGTCGTCCAAATTATACGGGTTTACTTTGTGACGAAGAAATCAACAAGAGAGATTATCAAGTTCCATCATTTGATGGTAAAAGCTATGTAAGAATGAATCGTCTAAAGGCATATCATAAATTTAGCATTGAAATTGAATTTAAAACATATGCTGAAAATGGTATTATACTTTATGATCAACAAAAAAATGATGGTAGTGGTGATTTTGTATCACTGGCTATTGTCAATGGTTACATACAATTTCGTTATAATCTTGGTAATGGACCAGTTATATTAACATCAAGTGAACGTGTTACAATGAAAAATTATCATCGTATTGTCGCTAAAAGATATCACAAAGATGGTGTATTAAAATTCAATGACGGTGACGATATTGCTGGACAAAGTCAGGGTATATTAAAATCCCTTGATCTTAATTATGATACATTTATTGGTAATGTACCAACAAATTATAGTCAAGTTTATGATAATATTGGTACAAATAAAGGACTACTTGGTTGTATTAAACAACTTAAAATTAATCGTGGTAGTATTGATCTTCATATTGGACATGATAAAGATGTTTTAGAAACATACAGAGTTAAAGAGTGTCTTGATAATGCATGCGCTAATTTACCATGTCAAAATGGTGCAACATGTCAGCCAATATTTGATGAAGATTTGTGTAATGGTAGAGAATGTCAAAATTTACATATTAAAAATGAAAAAAATAAACGTCGTGGTATTAATAATGAAGATGGTATTAATGTTGTTAAATGTAAAAATTCACATTGTAAAACAGTTGATAAAATAAGAAAACAAAAACGTTCTAAAAAACATTCTAAGAAACGTTGTACTGCTAATGATTGTGATTATGATTTAAACATCAATGATGATGATGATAATAATGACGATGAACAGATTAATAATTATTCAATTAATAAAATTAATATACCAGAATATAAATGCATATGTCCGCCACAATTTACTGGTGTGAATTGTGAAAATTCATTGGATCCATGTATTAATGAGCCATGTCAACATGGTGCAACATGCGATATATTACCACAAGGTGGTTATATTTGTAAATGTCCACCAGGACGTACTGGTGAACATTGTGAAATACTTGATTCTGAATTAACAGAATTTTTAATACCAGAATTGAGTGGTGATGGATTTATTGAATTACCTTGTCTTGAAGGTATATCAAAAGCATTTACAATTGAAATATGGTTTTTAACAAAGACAACTGATGGTTTACTTTTATATAATGGACAAATGAACAATGGACGGGGTGATTTTATCAGTCTTAATTTGGTCCAAGGAACATTGGAATTTAGATTTAATCTTGGTAGTGGAATTGCCAATATAACTTCACCAGATCTTGTCAGTTTAGATACTTGGCATTGTGCTAGGATCAGTAGACTCGGTAGGGAGGGTTTACTTCAACTTGATGATGGTACAATATCACGTGGATTTTCTGGAAATCCATTAACTGAACTCAATCTTGAAATGCCACTTTATGTTGGTGGAGTTAAGTAAGTTTAAATATCTTTTCTTTAACTATATCATTTATATTTTTATTACATTTTATTATATCATTATAATTATTTTATTTTTTTGTAATAGACACTGGAGAGAAGTTCATCGACTTGCTGGTGCATGGACTGGTCTTTCAGGTGGTGTACAAAGACTCATGGTTAATGGTAAAACATATCAAAATCTTGCTGTTAATTTTACACAACATAATACTGAAATATACGATGGTTTGCCATGTCCAAGCAATGAAAATCCTTGTCACAATGGTGGCGTATGTTTACCATTATTAAATAGTTATCTCTGCAAGTGTGCTAGTAGTTACAATGGACTTCATTGTGAATTCTGTAAGTTTATTCAATTTCTAGTAAATAATATTTATATTTAAAAGATTTGTTAAATTATTATTTTTTTTTTAGTCATGGGCTATGATGTTACTGGTGGAGAAATATCAGATAGACCAGTGAGATTTGACGGTGATAATTTTCTACAATTTAAACATCGCTATGGCAGAAGGTAAATTAAATTAAATTTTTAATTGTTTTTTATCTTTTTTCTAACAAAAAATTAACCATTTAATTGTTTTAATTTATATAATAAAATTAGTAATACTAACACCACTTTTGGATATAACACAACTTCATTTGAATATTACGAAGATTCATATTCTGATTATGAATTTGAAGAAGATTTCGATTTTGAATATGATAATTATGATTATACCGAGTAAGTTTAACATTTAGCTTAATAATTATTAATATTATTTTCATTTTGATATAATTTTAATAACAATTAAAATTTTTTATACAATATATCTATGCTTATTTGTAAATCTTATTTCCCATAGACGTAAAGGACAAGAATCAAATAAATTTGAGCTTAGATTACGTACAACACATTCCGAGGGAATAATTGCCTGGATTGGACGAGGAAAAATTGAACATTTAGTGTTATCTCTTGATGAAGGCCATGTGGTACTTACATACAAGGGTCGAAATGATCAAGTTATCCTTAAAAGTAGAGTAAGTATACTTGATAAAAAAATAACAGTATTTTTGAGACTATTTTTAATTATTTTAATTTATCTTAATAGGAAAGAATTGACGATGGTAGATTTCATCATATCAAAGCAGCTAGACGACGAAAAGCAACTATTATACAAATTGATGATGAACAACCAAATAGGGTAGTTACTGATACAACACGTTTAACAACGAATGGTAAATTATTTATTGGAGGTAAACCTGGACATCGTGGTATAAGAGGGTGTGTTACGGATTTTATCATTGACAAACGACGACTACCATTGGCAAGACGAAAAATTGAATTTTGTCACGACAACGATGTATGATAACAATCAATAAATCCTACAACATTTAAATCTAATTGGATAAACTAACGACAAACAAAAAAACAACAAGTCCGCTACATTAAAAATAATAATTAATTTAATTTATATATATAAAAAAAAAATACTCATATAGATAAAAATAATATCGTTGATCAATTGTGAAGCAACGAACACAACAAAAAAAAAAAAATGTATTAAAGTGAGTTATAAGGTGAAAAATAATTTTAAAAAAAATATAAAAAGTGCTACATTTTCATCGAAGGACAATAATAATATATTTTTAAGATTAAAAAAAATAAAAATAATATAAGTAATAAATGAACAATTGTGCAGCGTTAATATAAATATAATAATTGTCTATAGAAATTTAGCAATTATATAAGTATAATTTTTTTTTTTTTTCGAAAAAAGTAAAAAGAGTCAAATAAATTAAATTGTCTTAGTTTAAATACTAATAATAATAAAGAAAAAATACATAAACGTTATATATTGTACCAAGACTGACTAATATGGGGAAAAAAACGAAAATTGATTTAAAAGAAAAAATATTGAATAAATAAAATAAAATTGGTGTTATGTTTGAATGTACGGTAGAGAAATTTAAATTTATGTATTATTAGATAGATTATGTATTTTAATGGACTGTTGATTTATCGAAATAGATCATATTCCCAGCTAACCAGTTGTAGGTGCTTTTTATGAATGCGTTGACTATAATTTATTATAAAAAACAACAACAAGGCATTTAAAAATAAATAAAGAAAAAACAAAATAGGAAAAATATTATCATTATTATAAATATATACATATAAAAAATATTAATAAAAAAATGATCAAGTATAACATTCCATATAATGGATACCTCGAAGGATAGATAAATAATAAATAATTATTAAAGTTTAAGTGGATAAATAATAAATATCAATATCAATATGAATAAAAAATAAATAATTGTAAAGACAGTGTGAATGTATGAGTCATAAAATAGTTTGTAAATAAACGTAAAAAATTCATTTATCAATTTAAATATAATTACGTTAGATAAAACGTTATGAATACTCAAAATATTATTGTTAACTAACGACCTAATGGGCCTTTTAATCGTCATATCTTCACGGCTTAATTAAATTTATAAACAATTAACTTTTATTTCAACGAAATTGTTCTTCCCCCAGCACGAAATTAATTACTCACAAATAAATAATATCATAGTTTTTAAATTTTTTGATAATTTATTTTGTTTAATTATCCAGCAATGTTTAGTCTTAAGAATAATATACGTATGCAATGAGATTAAATATGTATGAGTATGAATATTTTATTATAATTTTCTTTATTTTAGTAAATTTTATTTTTAATAAAAAAAAATACAAACTGCGTTAGTTTATTGTAAAATATAATAAGCTAGTCGAGATATAAATTAACTTGTGTGTTATAAAAATATTTTTATTTTCATTATAAATCAATATTGTCTATTGAAGAATATTAATAGGTCAAAAGACTCTACACGTAACTCCTGAAAAGAAAACAGTATTTCACAAAAGAAAATAATATAAAGCACAAAATAATGAATTTATCTTGCCTCAAAATGCAATCAACGTAGGTGACCTAATAAATAAGCTCCAAATAAAAAATAATTTTAAAAAAATTGTTGTGGTCATACTGAATTATCTAAGACAAAAAAAAAATTAAATTCTGCCTCAAATATTAACAAATTAAGCAATAAAAAAATCATTATGTTAATTCATAAAAAGAAAACAATTTTTAAAATAATAATCGAACCAAACTTGATAAAAAGCAATTCGACATATCTAATTTTTTTGTGAAAAAATGTATCAATTTTATCCATATCCATGAAAAATTTTCCAGCACAATTTAACATATCGTAAATGAAAAAAATTAACATATCCTGAGGCGTTTAATCAATTTATTTAAAGAGTCATAAATAAATAAAATACGTTCGATAATTTTGAGAAATAAAATTACCAATTCAGAGGATACAAAACAAGTACAACTTACCCTTCCAATTAAGTTTAAAAAATAAAAAAAAAATAATAAGAAAATTCCTAACAAAACACAGTAAACTGGATCAAATTTTTAAAATCCTGTTTCGAGCTTTCGTAAATATAGATTCAATTTAAATGCGCCACATGATTAAATACTCTTTTTTAAAAATATCATCTTCGCGTGACAAATCCAATTTTACAAAAATTATAAAAAAAAATACTGCCAAATTTATAAAGCCGGCAAGAGAAAAAAAATATTTATATTTATTAACTTATTGCAATAATTTAAATTCTAATTTTTATCAATTCGAATTTTTATTTCACGCGAAGGTAATCAAGCCTCAATTAATTTTTTACTTTAATACTGTCATTACTTTTGACTGTTAAATTCTGAATATAAAAATGATAATTAAATAATAAATTTAAAGCTAAAAAAGAAAAATTAAATTAAATAAAAAACTGGAGTTACATAACTGTGTAATAAAAAAAGTGCGCAATGTAAAGTGACTGTATATAAATTAAATATATGAAATGAAAAAAAAAAAAAAAAAAAAAAAAAATTCAGTTATTAAATAATCCTGAAATAATAAAAAATAAAAAACACAATTTTTTTTTGTTGTAAAAATTTATGGCTTTATCACATTACACATAGTTCATTCAGTTTTCCTAAAAATATTTACAACTAAACCTTTTCAATCATCCACAAGCATTCAAACAGTTTTATAATTCAATTTATTAATTTCTTTAAAATATATTATTATATTTCGTTTAATTATTCAGTACTTTAAAATAGTGGAGTGTCTTTTCTCGCATCTTCAATTTTTTGTTTGAGCGTTGCTCTTATTTCGTTGATTGGTTTTATCAAAAAAACTGGAACATTATCATCTCGTCTCTGAAATAAAATTAAATATATAAAACATTAAAGCTAATTTTATTTATTATTGCATAAATAAATTATCTTTCAATGAATTACCTGGAACAGGCATTCTCCTTCAAATGCAACATATCCCTGTTTCCTCGCTCTCAATAAAATTCCCACACACTTATCACTAATTGCAACGTAAATATTAAATAATTCACCAAAAAGAATTCCAGTTATTTGTGGATCATCCTTGCATGGTGTTCCATTTTGATAAATAACTTCACACATTTCTAATATTTCTCGTAACACGTGTGCTATTGCTTTTCGTCCTCGTATATCCGATTGAGATCCAGCAATTGGTCTTGATAAATTAATAAAACGTTAAAAAATTGAATAATTTATTACAAATTAAATTATAAATAAATTAATAAATACCTTCCATATTCTTCCTTGGAGAATTTTGGTTTTTCTAAATTCATTCCACTTGTAAATGGATTTTTACCTTGATTTGATACGTGATTATTTACGTGTTGATTAAAATGAGCCACTTTATCACTCAATGATTCCTGTAAACACAAAATATGTAATCTCAATCAATAAATTCAATTAAATAATAAATTGAAATAAACTTCTACTTTAAAAAAAAAGATAGCTATACCAAAAATTATTCTTAGAAAAAAAATATTATTGTAAAGACAAATAGTTAAATAAAATAATATAAAAGTATAAATCAGTTGCTGTTTAATGAATCGACAAATGATGACTGCAAAAATTTTTCAAGGTGATATTTGATTGCATATAAAATTATAAAATAATATTATATATGAAAATTGACAAATCATAGCTCAATAGACACTTTTATTATTTACATATTAATAAGTCAAACAGTTTGACTGTTGGACAGTTTTAAAAAGTTAAGAACGTTGGACAATATCCAAAACACTAGGAGACTATAATTTGGCCCTGACCATAAATGAATCATGGCATCTTGACAATTTTTTTTTATCTTTTTGTACACTCATCTTGAGCGTGATTATCACTTTATTTATTAAAGATAATTAAAACAAAGTAAAGTAAAAAAATATTAAAAATGATTTTATTTAATAATAAAGATTTATAATTTTTAAAATTATTAAATTTATATTTTAAGTAAATTAATATAAAACTTACAAACATAGCTGATGACATTTTTTTTGTGCTTTGCTTCTTCCTTTCACACAATTAAAATATTAATTATTTTTTTTAAGTATAAAATTCAGATAACCAGATTAATTAATTAATATTTAATTAATAAATTTATTTATTTATAAATGTGTAGAAAAAAGAGGAATTATTTGTATTGATCGAGCTTGCACAGCGAACGTTTTATGAATAAGATGTTTTGATGCCCAGCAGCTTTTTATAAGATACTTGGTTGAGCCCCCACAAAAATACGTAAATCTTCATCAAGTTGTCTTTTAAATACAAAATTTTGCTTGATATTTTTCATCGCTCTCTGACAATTTTTTTTATTTTTTATTTTTTATTTTTTAAACTGCTAATTTTGAGCCAATCCACATGTCTTTGATTACTTGCCAAACCATTTGTGAATTATTATAAGGCGCACTTTACCGGAAATTGTTTTTCATTCCGGTCGACAGGTATAATGGCGCTTAGAAATTAGTTTTATATTAATTATTAATTATTCTATATCAACATTAATTTTTAATTATTATTTTCATTCAAATAAAAACTAAAAAATTAATGTATTTTTAATTTTTTTTTTTTCATTCAATATAGTTTTATTTATAAAAAATTAAAAATTATATAAAAATAAAATAAAAAACATGATCAATTGAAGGTCAAGTGGTCAAATAGTAGATGAAGATTTTTTTCTTTTTATTTAAAAGCAAATTTATGGGAGAGATAAAATTGAACTTGAAAAATTCCTTTGATTTTTTTTCTATCTTTTTTTTGGCATGATGAACTATTTTCGAAATCACAATGCATATGTATAAAATTATGAACAAATATATTTCAAACAGACATATACTCAACAGGTGTTAAAAAAATAAATAAAAAAACAAAGTTTTTATTTTGGAAAAGCAAACAATTGTTCATATTTTTTATTTCAAATTTTGGATTAAAAAAAATTGAGTTGCATAGCTTTAAATGGTATGACAAGAATGATGAAATTAATGATACATATTTCTATGTTTAGCAGGAAGTATAAAATTAGAAAATTTTTGCGTCGTTTATATAAAGTGAATGAATAGCGACGTCATTGACGTAAAAACTATAGTACATTTTTGAGTATTAAAACGCATTCCTTGAGGGTAAGTCATTCGTGGGATATCCGACAACAAAAATGTATTATTATTTTATGTTATTTTGCTCATTTTCTAAATTTATATTTATCAAAGATTGATACATCATTATGTACGAGAAGCAAAAAATATCATTATGAGTGTATGATTGTCGATTGAGAATAAAAAAATTGAAATTCATTTCGTATTTTTTATTCTTAAAATAAATTTATGAATTTGTAATTAAAAATTAGTGAACGTCAGTAATCCAAAAATACATATAGAGAATATGGTGATATTTTGTTGATATTATTTATTTTTAATTCGATATGAAAATTATTTTTAACTTTAGTTAAAGACATTTCAATTTTATGATGACTCTACTGTTGATAAAAATAATATACAGTGTTATGGAATATTTTCAAGGTAGTGTTGTTGTTTTGACATTTATCATTATAACTTTATAAAATAAATATTTAACTGTCAAATTATAAATAAAATAATTGTGTTGGCTGTTTTTTTTTTGTTTTTGATTGTCGAGAAACAAACAATAATTATGCAATCGAGTGAAAAAAAAAATAGAAAATAGTTACGACAAGATAAAGAGTATATGAAGTTTAAAAAAAATTAATAATAATTTTCATTTGAACGTAATTTTACAAGAAACTGACCATGTAATACGATTAAATAATTTTTATTTTACAAAAATATAATTAATTAGTTTTTTACCTTGAATAAAAAGCAATTATTTTTTATTTAAATCAATAATCAAAATTTTACAAGAAACAAATTAAATTCTAGTACAATTATAAATATCTATAGAAAACCATCATAAAAATATTTAAATACAGATTTAATGAATTTTATTTTGAGAATTATTGTTTTATTTTGAAGAATTTAAAGAATTTCCTTGAGGGAATATAAGACCTCGTGAATGACGTTGACCTCTCTGATATTTTTAAAGTCGAGAACAGTATTTTGAAAACGTTAATTCTTTTTATATGATCAAGTCGACACAGCTAATAAAAAATTCTCTAATAAAATGAATCCTTTTCAGATATATATATTATTTTTTTTTATAATTGTAATTATTTCATTCAGGCCATTCAATAGCCCAGATAATTCAGACAGATAATTTAGATTTATTGATTTATTGGTACCAAAGTTAAGTTCGTTAATGAAGCTTCGATTTAACTGCAACATCGATTACAAATTTAAAATTTTTTTGGTTCGTAAGCCTTTACTTTTTTAAAATTTCAATGTTATTTCTCCTTTTTTAATATGTAAACACGACGAATAACATAAGTAAAAATAAATAAACCAACAGATGGCGTTTACCTGGAGCTCCGATAGAAGATTTTGTTGAAAGAAAGCACCTAATAACATTATTTTACACGTGTTATTTGCGTCCATTTGGTTATGTTGATTATGATGTGTTTGTTTATTAAATAAACTAATTCAAGTTTACTGAATTTTGAAAATTTACCTATATCTAAAAATGACAGTCAAAAATTAACAATTATTTTATTGTATAAAAATAACCAATACAAAATGAGCATAACTTGGCAATCTGTTGTTAGTAGTGTCAAAAGTAGATTACGTAGTGATCCATCAATTCATGACTTAACAAAAAATAAAAAAATAAAAAGAAGAACAAAATTATTAAATAGTCAATTACGTAATCAACAATATATTCTTAAAAATTATAAACAGTTTGCTGAATTAAAAACCTTAATTTTACGTACACTATCAGATGATGAAAATACTGATGATGAAACTGATAATGAAGTTCTTGATATAAGTGATGAGGATAAATTTAGTGAAACATTACAAAAAAAATTAAACAATTCAGGCAAATCTATAAACAGTAGTTACTCACCAAGAAAATCATCTGCAAAACATAAGCAAGATGATGAAAGGCTAAGATCAGAAGTCAGTTCAAGTGATAAATCATTTGATCAAGTTGAAGATGATAAAAAAACAAATAAAAATAAACATGTAAAAAGTCCTAAAAAAAAAAATACTCCTAAAAAGATTGTTGGAAAATTATCAAAAGAAGAAGCTCTAAATGACGATGAGGAAAAACAACAGAGTCAAGATTTATTTAGCCAAGATTTATTCAGTCAAGATTCATTTTCTCATGGACAAGGTGATGACCAAGATGACATTCATCATAATGATAAAATAAAATCTGAAAAAAACATTTATCCAGATTTATATTCAAATGGCAATAATGAAGTTATTGTTGATAAGCCATCAAATGTCGAAGAATCATTATCAACTAATAATAACAAAACAGCTGAAAATAAATCTAAAGACAATGAAGATTATGTGACAAGTAATGAGCCAAAAATAGAACAAATGGAACTAGATAATTCTTTTGAAGTTGTTATGTCAAGTCAAGTACCAAAAGAAACAACAAAAATAAAAAAAACAGTCAACAATATTTTACCAGGTAAAAAAAGTCGTCAAGATATTAAAAAAAATTTAAATAAGCTATTAGACAGTGTTGACAGTAGTAATTCTTCTGAATCAATAACTGAATTAAATAAAGAACCAACTGTTGATATTTCTCAACCAACAATTTGTGGTTACTTAGGTCCAGTTAATGATAATAATATTGAAAACTCTGTGCCTAATCATCAAGTAACTCGTGACAATACTGAGGATTTTATTTTGCCAATTGTTGTATCAGATGAATTGGTTAATGAAAATAAAATTCAAGAAAAAAATAACAAATTAAAAAATACTCCAAGTGATCCAGGTACCGATGATGATTCACGTGATACTTTAAATAAAAATGACATTGCTATGTCAACAAAAAAATTGAATCCAAAAATTACAAGTGATCAAGTTATTGCATCAAAAATAAAAATAATTCGTAGTATAAACATTAAATCACCAACAAAAATATTGCCTGAATTATCATCTGAAAATTCAGTTGATTCTAGTGATAATTATCAAAACGGAGTTGAAATAGTATTACCAGAAAATGTTGACTGGACTGATGAAGAAAAAAATAATAAATTAATTGAAAATAATGCTCGTGCTGGTTTTGAAAATTCACAAGCATCTGTTATCATTAATGATTTAATTTCATCTGATGAATTAACAGACAAAGAAGATCTTCATGCAGATCAACAAATGAATAAAACATTTATTAATACTTCTGATCATTCATCTGATGAGGAATTCAATAATCAATCTATCACCACATTAGCTGCAAGAGTCACAAAAAAATCAAATGATAATATTGATTTACATTGGAATGAACCAACAAATGCTGTACAATTGAATTCATCAGACAATGAGTATTCAAAAGGTACAGACATTCAAGAGGATCATGTCACAAATGATGAAATGTCTGATAATCCTGATGTTTGTTTAGAAAATAATAATGAGACGATTAACAAAATATCAATAAACTGTACAACAGAGTCTGATTCACTGAAATATATAATCAATCGTATTGAACAACGTTCACAACGTGATAATAATTTTATCATGGAGCATAATTTATCAACTGATGAGAACACTAAACAATCATCAAATAAATCACCAGAAAAATTCATTGCAAGACCGACAAACATCAGTGATTTTGCTGAAATAAATAATTTACAAGTTGAAGATTCAGAGGCGTCATGGTTGATCAATGAGCTAACTGATGAATATGAAATTTGGAGCTTGGAAATTCCAAAGAGTATACTTGAAGAAAATTTAATTGGAAAAAGAATTAAATTGAAAAAAAAAAAATTAATTATTGGAGATGACAAATATAATATTCAAAGAAAAGAAATTAAATATTTACCAACTGTGTTTAAGAGTCGATCAAAAAAGAAACCCTATAAAATTGGTATTAAAAAAATTTAACAAACATTCTTATTATAATATAGTTAAAATATTTTTAATTTTAAATAATTTTTTAATTAATTTTCAGGAATGATTGAGCCATATGGAAACATTGTAGTAACTGGTAAATGTACACCAATGAGTGATGAAGTGATTGATCAAGTTCCTGAGCAACAACAACCTGAAATACCATCACCAGTTTTTAAGGAACCAGATCTAATAAATACTAAAAAACATAAGAAAAAATCCAAGAAAAATAATAGAAATATAGAATTAACTGATGATGGATTAACTGATGATTCAGAAACAAATAAAAGTGATGAATCATTATCATCATCAAAAGAAAATAGAAAACGTAAAGCTAATGTATTGTCTGATGATTTATCAAGCGACAGATATTCGAGTGATAACACAGACTCATTATTAACTAAAAAAAAAAAGAAAAAAAAAAAAAAATTAATATTAAATAATCCACAACAATAAACTAATGACAAACGTTTAAATTATTTTTTTAAAAACTTGTTTTAAATAATATTCAATATTTAATAAAAATTATTCAAGTGAACATTTATTGTTTTTTATTTCTCATAATAAATTTTTTTTTAATTTTAGCAATAAATTATACCTACAATGTTTTTTACAATTATTTATCATTTTTTTTAACTAACAATAAACATATATCTGAACTTTACCGCTAATTTTATGTAAAAAAAAAAAAAACAGAGTAAAAGAGAAAGAGTAAAGGAGAATGTATAGCAATGTTCACGTTGCTCACTAAAATAAATATAAATAAATTGTGACCAATTGTGACTAATTCTTATCAAAACGTCGTCAAATTTTATTTATCAATTAATCATCAAAAAAACACTTGGAAAACACTAACATTTGACGTCGCAATTTTACCTTGTTAATGAACTTTCAATAAAGCTATAAGGTATGTTGACTAAAAATTTATTAAAGTTTATTTATATTGTCCAAGTCAATGTAACCTTTTAATTTGTTTAAAAAAAAAAAAAGTTAAAAGTAAAAAACAATTAAATAATAATGAAAGTGACTATCAATATTATTTTTATTTATAAAAACTTTATTTATATTAATTTTCTATAACTGTTTATAATATTTCCATGAATGCATATTGTTTATATTTTTATTACTGACGTGTCACATGATTTCGAATATATGGATAAAAATAAAAATGGCTGAATGATTTTTTATTTTTTAAATAAACAATTTATTTATAATTATTCTTTTACTGTTTATATTGTTAAATAATGAACTGGTTTATTCAGAATGTCATCATCAGCACCACTTATGCTAGTAGAGGACGATGTCGAAGGTGGAGGAAAACCTGAACCATCATCAGATCTTGAGAATGATTTTGCATATCGTAATAACGTTCACAATGCTCACATTAAAATTCGAATGGGTAATTATTTATTAATAAAATGATAATCATAACTACTATTTTCTAATATTTTTATATGTATTTTTTAGCATTTTTACGAAAAGTTTATGGATTAATTTCTATTCAACTATTGATGACTGTAGCAATATCAGCAGTGTTTATCATGTGTGAACCCGTCAGGCTATTTGTTCAACAAAAGTCAGTATCACTTGTTAATGTCTCCAAAGTAAATTAAACATGTTAACAATTCTAATTATAAATATTTTTTACAGCTCATGGATGGTAACAATGTCATTCTTTGCGACCATGATAATTTTGATTGCTCTTCATATCAAAAGACGAGAACATCCAACAAATTTGATTCTCCTTGCTGCATTTGTAAGTTCATCAACATGATTATTAATTTATCTTTAATAAAATGAATATGAATTTAATTGATTAATAATTTTTTTAGACTGTTGTTCAATCCTATTCAATAGGAACAATTGTTACATTCTTTGAAGTCAGCTTAGTACTTGAAGCTATGGTTATCACAATGGTAATTGTACTTGGATTGACGGCTTATACATTCCAGTCAAAACGTGATTTTTCATTCATGGGATTTGGGTAAATATACAAATACATTAAAGATCACCTGATGCATTACCCTATGTAACTCATAAATTATATTTAAATTTTAACTATTTAATTTTCAGACTATTTGCAGGATTGTGTGCACTTTTGGTCGGTGGTGTTTTACAAATATTCATTCAAAGTACACTCTTGAATCTCATGTTGAGTGTTGGTGGTGCATTGATATTTGCTCTTTTCATAATCTACGATACTCACATGCTTATGCACACATTATCACCAGAAGAATACATTCTTGCTGCAATAAATATTTATCTTGACATCATAAATTTGTTCTTACACATTTTACAAATACTTGCTGCTGCAAATCGTCAGTAAATTCATCAGTTACTCCAATTATTTTATTTATGTAAATAATTATATATTTGAGAAAATTATTAAGCCAACTATTTTTCATGCGCAAATAATATGTATTATTTTTTTTTTGTTGTTCAGAGTGTGCTTATATCACTGAGTAATTCGATTACTTGATTTATAAAATTTTATAATAGCATGATATATTAATCGTATAAAAATATATTTTTACGGTTGTAAAATTAGTTTTAAATAAAAAATATTATCAAAAAATTGCTCCAGCTACTTTTTACTGTTACAATTAACAACAACTATTTAAATCCAGGACGATTGTATCAAATGAGGATAAAAAATGAATTAAAAATTCAGCTGGTTTTAAGACGTTCATCAAAAAAACTACACGTTAAATTATTTTTATTAAAAAATGAAATAAATTATTACTCATGTCAATAAATATTTATGTACAAGGATTTAATAAAATAATAAACAAAAAATCATATTCAACTGTTTTTTATTTTGTTGCATTTTAATGATGACATTTAAATTTATGATGTTTCCATTGCTGATGCTGTTTCTTCAGTATATTTGCCTTTGTCTTTGCCCAAAGCAGCAGCACGTCCCTTGCTTCGTCGATCAATGATGTTTTTGCGATCTTTGTCCATCTTCAACTTGACAATAACAGTCTAGAAAAAAAAAAAGAAAATAATAATTAAATTGATTATTCAATACAAGACAATATATTGTTGATTAATAATTTTAATTTATTTATTAAGTCAGTGCCAATTTCTCTACATTAATCGGTCTGATTTGTTCGACCAACAAATCAACAGGAAAACCCTGAAGATAGTTGATGTTACTGAAAACAGTGCTCCGAATTTACGTGAATGGTTTGAGATCATCATTTTAATAATTAACATTTATTATTATTGATTAATTGTTATATTATAATAGTTACCTTTGATGGATCAATGCCAACATAGACACTAGCACTGTTTGCCTTTTCACGTTGGATTCTTTCGATGTAGATGACGAATTTTTTTCTGTAGACCTGGACAACTTTGCCAACTTGTTGACCTTTGTAATGACCACGAACAACCTTAAATAAAATATAACATTTATCAATTAATTAGAAGACATTAACCAATATTATCAAGTTTTTTTTGTGTAGTCAAAAAAAATCAGTGCCAATTGCTCTGCAGGATATGAATGATGATTAAGTAATCAAATAAAATTTCAAGAGAACCTTGAACATATTTTTTCACTAAATCTTCAATGATCACATCATCAGTGAATGGTTTGGTTCATCATTATGTTACTCAATACTTGAAATTTGATATAATTAAATGCCATTTATTTACCTGGACTTCGTCGTCTTTGCGGATTGGCATTGATCGGACGTTGTATTTTTGTCTAAGTTCTTTGGACAAAGGTGCTGACATTAGACGACGTCTAATATGAGATGGTGCCGTAAAGTGGCGTTTACGGTTTTTCCTTCTCGAGGAAGTTACGAGTCTGTTTAACTTCATTTTGTTCTGAAAAAAAAATTAATATTAATTTTAACACAATAAATTAATACACTATTAAAATGTTATTAATATAATTTTCTATTCAAGCATTTATTAAGTTATTAGAACTTGATAGAATAAAATAAAAAAAAAAAAAAATTTGTTTATCCATGTGCACAGGGTGTTTAATTATAAACTTAGGTTATGCTTGTAGGTCCACACCAAATGCCACTGTATAAAAACAATTAACAATTAATTGTGACACAATTTCATCAAAAAATATGTCAATAATTGTATTGTTGATTGAGTTTATTATCACTTTCTTAACACAATTAACATTTGTTTATAATTTAATTAAACGATTTAATTGGATAAAATGTACAATAAAACCTACCTACTCGGTGGCAGACACGCTGAAAAGAGAGACCAATAATCCGAAATCCAAATGGACGATCAACGTCTGTTCGGTTTATTTCGATTGTTTCCGATAGGCAAATGTAGACGAAACACGAACTGTGGAAATGATACTCTTATGTATGATTTGTTGGCAACCCAAGCATCTGGCCTACCGACAAATGGCGACGACTTGGTTACATGGACATCTTGATTGATCATTAGGTTTATGCTCACTTTCATTTTGCAAAATTTTCGCAATAATATTCCACTTGTTGTCTCCTGGCACCCCCTCGTCTACAATCTTTTGTGTGGGTAGACAAAACGTCTGATCTCAAGGCTCCATCAGGAATCATAACACACGTTGGCTCCATTTTTAACAGCTTGTCAAATAAAGCTGTTTATAATTATCTATTTATTCATAATAAACAACAAAAATATTTATATTGTTGTATTATGGGGTATCGTACGACGAGTTCAACAATGTGTCGTAAAAACAAGGTAATTGTTTATCTATTTGTTTGTAATTTCAGTTTTTTAAAAGCTGTCAAATCGTACTTGTCAATATGACTTTGTTTTGGATTTAATATTTACTATTATTGTTGTTGTTTTTGTTGGTGGTGTTATCTATCAACATAATGAAAATATGATTATTAAATAAATTATAAATAACTATTTTTATTTGTTTGTTTGTTTTTTTTTAATGTTGAATAACTAAAATCTTCTACGTCTTACTTAATAGTTTTTCATGGTCACTAGTTTTTATTTTTTTTTTTTGTTTTATAAATTAATAGCTTGTATTTTTTTTTTTTTCTTTTCATCTACACAAGTTGGAATTTTTTTATTTTTAACTCCAACTTTCAATGTGTTTATTTTTTTGCAGATAAGTAGAATGGTGCATAATATGTTGAATTCTTAATTCAAAATTATCAAATATTAAAAAAAAATCATTTATTCGTACTAAATTAATACAAAGTAACACAAAAAATTTAATGAAATTATAAATAATTTTTAATTTTATTAATTAAAGCAATATAAATTTTGTAAAAATAATAAAAAATAACTA
This sequence comes from Aphidius colemani, assembly GCA_030523065.1. Classification (NCBI taxonomy): domain Eukaryota; kingdom Metazoa; phylum Arthropoda; class Insecta; order Hymenoptera; family Braconidae; genus Aphidius; species Aphidius colemani. The sequence goes on along the minus strand of JAPYYR010001169.1, from coordinate 32,981 downwards.
TTGATTTTGATACATTGAAATAATTTTTGAATAAAACAACACAAGTTTTGCACTAAATAAAAATGGGTTCATCAAGACCAGATGATCGTTCACTTGGAAATGGGATATCATTTCCTCAATGGATGAGAGGAAGAGTTGACAGTCGGTGAGTTGAATAAACATTAAAAAATATTATAATTATTAAATAAACTTTTTCAACAAATATTACACTTATTTTTCAAATGAATATTATAACAATAACGACGATAATAACAGTACACAAATCAAATGCTTATCATATTATGATATCTAATAATTATTCATTTTTCCTTATTTTAATTTCATTTTTTATTCGTTGATAATGACAGAATAAATAATGACAATAATAACGATTGGATAAATTTTATTTGTAAATGTTTGGTGATTAATATATACTGTGTTTTATTTTAATTAAAATTTATTGTTTGAGATTTTGCAATCAACTGATAGAAACTTGACATGTAGTCTATTAATGACTCACCAATAAATTGAGGGCGTTAGTAATACATTTTCTAGAAGCTGATTGTTATAAAATTAACAAATAATTATCAATTATTATTATTATTATTGTTGTAATTTAAATGTGTTAAAAATTATTTGCAGGTTTGATTTTGATGAGAGTTCATTCAGTCCACCAACAGATGATAATTTTTTTCATATAAAATATCCAACATCAAGTAGTACCTCAACACAATCAAAACAAAGTGGATTTCATTCAATTAATGAGGTACTTAATGAACAAAAAACAACAACAACAACAACAACAACAGCTGATAATTTAAAAAATTTGACGAGTGAAAAATCATCAACAAAAGATAATAAAAAAATTGATACTACAAAACTTCCATTACCATGTCAAGCATTTGTTAAAGATAAATGTAAGTTGATAATTTATTAGTGCAATGGAAAATATTTAATTCAATGCTTATTTATTTTAGCAGGTTATTCATATGAAGCTAAAGGAACAGATGATGGTTTTCATAGTGAACCAGCTCGTTGTGGTAAATCAATTGTCACAGTAGCAAATCGTATAATGCAATCATCAAATGTATTTAAAAAAACAGATGACAATAAGGCCAATGAAAATATGGATAAAATTAATAATTTGCAACAAAAAGTTAGTAGATCATTACCAGTAACACCAATCGCATCACCAACATCAACACCAGAAGGTTCACCAAAATCACGTCGTCGTACTAATGGTAATCGTTATTTTACCGGTTCATTTATACCAGAAAAATATCAAGGTGGATGGTTGCTAACTAAAATCCTCAGTAATTCACGTGAAATAATTGGTAATAATAAAATTGATGAAGGTGATGAGGCTGCTAGTGAGATTATTCCTCATCGTGCCTTAACCAGAAAAAAATCAATATCATCACAAAATCTTTCTTATCTTGGTAAAGATGATGTTTCAACAGATAAACCAATAAAAATAACTGAAACATCAACAGTTACACTTCAAGTGGAACCATCAGAATTACGAGAAATGAATTTTTGGTCGCCAACATCTATGTAAATTTATATTCATTTATTATTCAAAATTTATTTTTCGTTATATTAATACTTTTGGTTTATTTATTAAAATTTTATTTTCACCTAAAAAACAAAAAATATTATCAGACAATTTGTAAATTACTATTTACAATGATTCAATTACAAATTATTATTTTTTTTTTAACAATATTGGCATTAAAAAATTGACATAATTCAATTTCAAGTATTTTTTTTTTCGTTATTAATTAGTTTTTTTTTAAATTATTGTTTTCAATAATTATAGTAATCGATAAACAGTCATTTAAAAAAATTATTGTCAAATTAACTTTTATAAAAAGAAAAAAAAAATCTATTATTTTTGTGTGTTATTAATTAACAAGTTGTTTTTTTTTTTTTTTTCGATCAATTTTATTGTATTAATTAAAAATAGAAAAAAATATTAACAAACTAACAAATTAAATATTCAATTTTAATTATTTACTAATTATAAATGTGATAGAATAATAAAAAAAAAGTAAATGTTTTTGCATTTGATAATTTTGAAGAAATTTATTATTCACATATTTAATTATTTAATTACATAAATAAATATAATTTTTGAGTCGTTTGATGATGATTAGGTGAGTTGTTTATTTAAAAATGATATGAGTAACCAAGTCCTGAGAAATCAGTGTGTGAAACGACTGGTCCTGGTGCAGCAACAGCTGGTGCTGATGCAGCATAATGAATTGCTGCTGGTGCTGGAGCTGCATAATGAATTGCTGCTGCTGGTGCTGGTGCTGCATAATGGATTGCTGCTGCTGGTGCTGGTGCTGCATAATGGATTGCTGCTGGTGCTGCAGCATAGCTCAATGAATGATAAATTCCTGGATTTGTAACATCAGTTCTTGATTTACTGCTGCTTGAAAATGGTGTGTCAACTGATTTTGAATAAGTTGATATTTGTGCAAGATTATCAGCACTTCTGTATGTATTTTGTTGTTGAGATGTTATTGCTGATGTTGGTAATGAATAACTTATTGGTCCTGAGAATGCAATATTACCAGCACTTGCAATTGCAACCATGCAACACAAAACTAAAAATTGCTAAGAAAAAAAATTAAAAAAGCTCAACATTAATAAGATTATTTCAAGATTATATTTTTATGAAGACATTTTAACTCTTATCATACTATTTTTCAAGCTTATTCAACTTTATTAAAAATATATTTAATAGAATTTTCTTGTCTTGAATAGACATCGAGAAACTATATTGCTTTCTTTTACCTTTGCCATTTTTGATGAAGTTTTTGTTGTCAACTTGTGTGTTGGCTAATGAAAGTATGAGAGTTGAATGATGATTCGAATGATGCTGATTCGAGTTTATATACCCAAGAGAATTCAGGCTTGGCTAAAAATTAAATTGAAAAAATGAATAAAAAACAAATAAACAAAAAAAGCCGTATTCCCTTCAATAAATTCAGCTGTCTTGATTCACCTTGAAATAAATATGGTACCAACCCTCTGAGACCTTCACCATATCCACTTGTCGTTATGTGACTGCAAAAAATAACAAACCATTATCTGATCTTGGTCAAGTAACGAGTGTACTTGGCAATGTTATTATAAAATTTTTTTTTTTATTTATTTTTAAACTTTTTCTTTTAGAGGGTCTTTAAATCGAATGTTAGTATGTTGTATTACGTCGTTATTTAAAGAGGCGTGGTTCAAAATAATAAATGAAAAAAAAAACTTGCTTGATTTCATCATTGAAGCTGGATTCCCTTCAATTATCCTCGAGAGTACATTTAGGTCAGTTATGTCTTTGTCGGACTATTTTATTTTTTTTTTTTTGCACTATGCTTGCACTTATAGGTCAATTTTTACGTTTCTTTTTTAAATTTTTCAAACAATAATACAAGAAAAATTCTATTCTATTAAAATAGATGATTTTAATCTCTTTTTTTTCCTCATTCAGCAAGATTTTTATTGTTACTGACATGAATTTCTTTTGACAAAGCATAAGAAGAGGAAAAAAAATATTAAAACGAGTTGATTCAATTGACGATTGAGATTCAATTATTATTGAAAATTGAATACCCATGTCGATTGAGATATTTCAATTGTATACTCAATGGTTTAAGGAATTATGTTTTTTTTTATTTTATTGGAAATGATGATAATAAATTTTAGACAAATTGTAATGAACATTTTTTTATTTTTTCATTTTTATTTTTCTCATAAACGAGAGCACAAACTCACAAGTATTAGTATATAGTATATTTAAAATTTAATTTTTTGGTTTTGAATTATTAATCTCAGTATTTTTAGCGACTCACAAGTATTGTCAAGGATCACTTGAGGTTCTCATGGTCGTTTCAAGCATCTGGTTTGTGTGCAATTTCATACAAAATGTAATTCACCTCTAATATTTCTCTTTCTCTTTTTTGTTTATTTTTGATTTTCATATTAATTTCTATTTTTTTTTTCTTCAATTTTTATTATCTTTATTTAAAAAACAAATAAAACTTCCATACATACAGACAGACACAAACCAGTTCAAGCAAATATAATAAAATTTTTGATAAAATTATTTTGAAATAATTTCTCGTATATGTTTAGTTGTTTCATTGATTTTTTTTTTTTTTTTTTTAAATATACGAAATTAAAAAAAAAATACATTGAATTATTTATTAATAGTTTTTGTCATTTGTTTATAATTTTATTTTGCATTTGATATAACATTTAGGATTTGATGCTCGATTGCTCGTGAAAATTTACGATATGTTTTATTGTAAAAAAGCAGCGTATTTTATAGAATAAATAGTATTTTATTTTCAAGATAGCTTTTTCTTTATTATTTATATTTATAGTGTTAATAAAATTTTAAGTTGCTTATAGAAATATGATATAGACAAGAAGATTGGTCAAAAATCTTAGATATGCATATCTATTAAAGCTCAATTTAAGTATTATTATTTTTTTTTTCTCTTGTAATTTTAAGCTGCGTTCAGTTCTGCACAATTATAAAGAAAATTATTATTTAATATTATCTTTTTTTATCATCTATATTTTAAAGCACTGCGAATTTTAATTTTCATTGTTAAAATAAAAAAATTGTTGAGTTTTAAGAGAAGAAAAAAATACATAAACAATTTTTAAAATATAATTTTTTTGCCAAATTATATGTTGAAGTTTATTTCTATTTATTCTAATGATTTTTTCTTTGTTTTAATCTATTTTTATTCTATTAATTGAAGAATTAAAATTTCTACATCTTTTAGTTTCTACAATAGAGCAACTAATTATAAATTATTTAATTTAAAAATTTGGGATAATTTATTTTTCATTTTTCTATTCAACTATTATTCATGTTGTTGTTTTTTATTTTTTACTTTAAATAATATTTAAATTTCCATATCATCGCTATTTTCCTAGAAATTAAATATGATAGAAATTTTATTTCATTCTGTTGCTACGTGTAATTTATATGCTTGTGCTTGATATATGAGTACGCATTTGATAAGACACACTTGCATACATATATAAACTCTCAAAAAAAAAAAATGAAAAAAAAATTATGAATAGTATGAATAATAATTTATATTTTGGCACTCTTTTATTATTTTAATTTTTTAAACATTTAATAAAACTTCTTCTTATCATTTCGTATATTAAATTTTAAATTAAAAAGTTTTAAATTTTTCAATAAATATTAATTAATTAAAACAACAATAATCATATATTTAATGAACAATTTTTAAATAATAGTAATTATTATATTAATTTGCCAAATAATTCTTAAAATCTATATTTTTTTTTATTTATTCTAATGATTTTTCTTTTTTTTTTTGGCCAACAAGTTATCCTTTTTATTCATCTAAATCTACTGTGTTCTATACATGATTCAACTAACAAATCTACATGACAAATAAAAACTATTAAATACGACAAAGATATATATTAAATATTAAAAAATTTTCAAGCTAAATAATGCTGCTATTAAACACACAATAATATTTCAATATTATTTAACAATTAAAAAATAAAAACGTCGTTAATTTTTGCACTATAATTATTGATATTAACTTGGTTTATTTACGTATTGCTTAATTACAATTAAAATTGTAGTTTTAGTAGTTTTGCAAATTTATTTATACCTATATTTAAAAGATGCCTGAAAAAATCGCAAGATATTTTTGGGCCCAGTAGTCACATAAATTTAGTATAACTTGATATATATAATATTTTTTTTTTGTCTTTTTTTAAAACTTTTTTTTTTTTTGTATTTTTTTTTTAAATTTTTATTTTTGATATCACACAGGTACGAAAAACGATATTATTTTTTATCTATATATATGAAAACGAATATTGGCACAGCAATATATTTGAAAAGATTTTTATTTTTTAATATATTTTTTTTTACTTTATTAAAATAACAGGCGCGCGTTAACTTTATTATTTGATAATTATTTTAAATTATTATTTGTTTTGATTTTTAGGCTGTCAGCCGATTATTATTTTATTTTATAATTTTTTTTTTTAAATATTTTTAATAATGAAATCAGGCAGATTCATTTATTATTATTTTTTAAATCGACGATATGTTATTATATACAATAACAAATATTTTATTCTTAAAAAATATTATAAACTTGTGAATTCAACTCTCAAGTATAATTATGATTGATTTATTCATTTAAATTTATTATTGCATTTAAAATATAATAATCAAATATAATATTATTTTTAATTCAATAAAAATGTAAATATATTATTAATAAAAACAATAAATAAATTATAAAAAATGTATTTTTGTTCTTTTTTTTTTGTAGTTTTTTTTTTTTTTTTTTCATTTGTTTTTTATAAACATGATATATGAATATAAATTATTATTTAAAAAATAATATTGTATTGTGAACAACATTTTTGGTATGATATTTTATATCAATATTTTATATTTTAATTTTTTTAATTTTATTTATTATATTTAACATTTTATTAATAAGGAAAAAATTTTAATTTTAACTATTAATAAATGTTTTTATTAATTGCAAATTTTCAACTATAGAAAGTGCATTATTAATAATAATTATTATTAAATTTGTGTTTCGACGTGAAAGCGGCTATATATTTTGTTAACAGGAAATATTTTCCAAACAATTAATAATAATTTAATAAAAATTAAAACAAAAACTAACTATTTTATTAATTTTAAAAAACAAAAAAAAAAAATAGTTTCAATTAAAATTATCATATTCTTGATATAGATAATAATTTTTTTTGTTTTAATAATTTAATTTTTAAACTTACTAAAGTTTAAATTTATGACAAAGCCTTGACAATTAACTTGAGATTAAAGTTTTGTAAATGACACATTGTGTAGAGTAAGTCTTATCATATTGTTCCACACATTTTTAAATTTATCATTTGGCTTTTTTTATATTCCTCATGTCATAATAATCCTTTGTATATGTATTAACTTGTTGATTAATTTTCATTTGTCATGATGGATTTTTTCGTCACCCACTTCATTCATATCATCCACAAAATATTTAGTAATACAATTACAAAGTCATACGGGGTGAACGATGAAGAGGGTCTGGACGCTATGCTTGATCCACCTCATGACAGACCTCCATGTAATCAGGATTATGCATTATATCCTTAATCATATCCTTCAGTATTGTATAACGTGGAAACATTGGATAAACTTTTGAGCCATTATATTCAACCTTCAAAATTTATCATCAAATTAATTTCCCATTTATATTTAAAGGTAAACTTTAATACTGACCTTTAAATCACGTATGAGATTTCTCAATCCAGTATATTTTTTCAACAGTCTATAAAGATCATTTGTCATTTGTGTATTTTCATGATGATGATGATGATGATGATGATGTATAATTAATAATTAATTTTAATAATTACTTTCAAGTCGATCAATACGTTCTCTTTTAGCTTCAGCTTCCTCAGCAAGTCTTGCTGATGTTTTAACACCTTCACCACTTTTATGGGTTTTTTCCATAATTGCACAAGCACGTAATACAAATGCTGGTACTGTTTCTTGTTTTTCTTGTCTTGGTATGTCAACAAGAGTCCAATATTGTGTTTCCAATTTAATAACATCCTAAATATAATTACAAGTATTTTTTGAAATTTATTTTTATTCAAATTATTAATTAAAAAATTATTGTATATACCTTGATCATAATTTTAAGATGATTATAACGTTGAAATATATTTCTTACTTGTTTACTGTCAGTATATTTACACATGAGTTCAACAAGAGCACGTTTTGCTGTATCATAACTTGCATCAAGACGTATACGAACAGCTCTAAGTCTTTCATTTGTTTCAATAACTTCTTCTTTAGTCTGGCCACCTGTAAAAAAATAGTTTTATATTTAAAAAATTTCAACAATCAAAGGTTAATATAAAACCACAATAATATAATCAATAATTTAATAAAATAATAATCGATAAGCCATTATTGAATTAAGCTCGATCCAATAAAGAGCTTTTTTTATTTTTTACATTTTATAGCTACTTAAGTATATATATTTTTTTAATTGAAAGAAAATAAAAAAAAAAACTTGCACGTGTAGCTCAGGTGAATGGCTTTATATATTGAGCTTTTTTTTATTTTTTTTTTTTATTGTTTTCGTTACTTTTTGTCTCAATGTGTAGTGCTTGTTGGAGGCAACAGTTTATTTGGCAAGTTGCCTATGTAGTCTATCGTTGTCTATGTGCCTCTTTTATTTAAAAAAAAAAGGAAACTTGCACGCGAGTTACTTGGAAATAGATATCTTTGATAATGTATTTTTCATTTTTTCTTCTGATTTTTATATATTTTTTTTTTTTGGTCTCAAAGACACACTGTGATGGTAAAGTACATACCCGAAACGTTATTATAACTATATGTATACCTACTCGCCGTTCCCTCGTCCTTGACATCTTGAACAATTCTCCTTACACTTTGTGTAAACTTTCCCACAAGATTTGTGCTTGCTGAAACAAAATAATTCAAATTTTATCATATTTTTTTCTTTAAAACTTTAAATAGTAAATATACAACATCAAATGTATATTGACAATTCATATTTTATTTGAATACGCGTAAACTAAATTATAAACAAAAATATTAAAATATAATTCATTTAAAATATAATGTTGAATCTATTTGTTTATTCATCTATACTTTAGATACTGTCAATGTAAATTCTATCATCACATGTACATGTCACTATGTCATATTCATGTATTTTATTTTTTTTTATGTTTTTCATTGACAAACAGAAGATGTCCTGTCCATTCATATCTCAATTCAACGTGACAATAAAACTTTTTAGAGGTCACAAGTGCAAATAAAATCATGAATAAATTTAAACTAATAAATATGACAATTCAACTTGCAATTTTACTTTAATCTACACATTAAAATGTGGTCAGCTTTTTTGACCACGCCTCTGTTTTTCACATCATTGATTCTGTGAATTTTGTACAGCATATATATTCATACAATTTTTAAGTCATTTATAATAAATATTTATTTAAATTTTGAATTATTTTATTTAATAATTTGTTATTTATTATTAATTATTGTTTCAATTTTTTACAATATGATTTTGTGTATAATTTGATGATTTTTTTTCATTATAAATTTTAGATATCAACAAAAATGGAGTAAAATTAAATTCTAAAATTTCTAAAATATCTAACGATAGTTATATATTGGTCTAGTAGTCCTGGGGGGCTTTTGTGCTTTTTTTATTTGGTTTATGTGTCGGTTTTCATCGCGGCTCGATGCGGATGCCCGCTTTATAGTGCCAGATCAAACGTATCGACCTCAGCTTTGCGGCTCACAAACGTGGTACCACATTCACATCACCAATTTAAAATATTTTATCAACATTGTTATTACCAACATTTAACAATATCATGTTTTATTATATAATCTATATACACAAGCAATCAACAATTAATAAATTAAAATGAATAAAATATAGATGTGAAAATTTTAAATAATATTTTTTTAACACAGGCGAAGCCTATACTATTTTATAATTTGTTTTTTAATTAAAACTATATACGAGCTTCAATTTCATTTAAAAAATACTTTAATTATATTTTTCTATTGAAATATTTATTGTATTTTAAAATTGTTTTAATGTATATTGGTTATTTTATTTTATTTATTTTTAAATATCAAAAGTAAAATAATAAAAGTCAATATAGTTTTTTTATTTATCGTTTTATTTTTAAATATAAACTAAAATTGTTTTTTTTTTTTTTTATTCGAAGCTGCATTTTAACAACGAAAAACATGTTAATTTTATGATTTTTTTTTTCATATTTGCCCTCGAGCAAGTATGATGAAATACAAAAAAATGGCTGCAGTGATATTCTGTATATGATTCGTTGAGAATATAATCTTCAATGTATATTCTAAACAAAAAAAAATATATATATAAAATATAATCTGTATCTATGTATCTATATAATAAAAAGAAGTGGCTGGTTCCTTGGAAACGTAGACTATTAATCCAATTTATATAAAAATTAGCTGGAAAACTCTGGCAATGCCAGGTACGGCTGACTGGTTGAAATCAAAATAATAAAATGATAATTTTCGAATGAATTTAACAGAAAACTCATACAGCAATGACAATGCATTTATATTTTTTATATTTTATACTTTTTGAGCTTGAATAAATGGAAAATTTGATGGTGGATTTACTGAAAGGTTAAAAAGAGGATCCAAGTAAATGAAAAATAGACAAAATGCAAAGAAAAAAAGTGAAGAAGCCGTAGGGCAGTGTGTCTAAAAGAGTCCAGATCTTTAGAAAAAAAAAGATAAGAAAAATCTGTATACACTTTGAGTCGTTCATGTACATGAAAAAAAAATTGCACATCACCGAATGGAAAATAAAAATATACGCAAAAGAATAGTGATAAAAAAAAAAAAAAAAATGTTTATGATGAAGTCAAGCTATTGGACATAAATAAAATAAAAAAGAATTTCATATTTTTATTTTTCATCATCGGAGTCAAGGCAGGAAACAAGTCATATCATAAAGTGTAAGTAACAAAGCGAATGTAGTTTTAAAAAAAAAAAATATAATATAAAATGAGCAACAATGCGAGTAGCAAGAGAGTTAAAAAGTCAAGATGGCATGTTGAAGAAACGAGTCATAGACAAAGTTGTTGTTGAAAATAAAAATAAAGCTTATAAATAAAATAAAAAAATATAAAAAAATTATTATGAGTAAAACAAAAAAAAAAAAAGGATTAAAATGAATAACAAAAATGTGAAAGAAAAAAAAAAAAGAAGAAAGTGGTTTTTTAAAAAAAATTATTAAACAGACTTCTACAGTGTTATGTAGGAATGTGTACATAATGAAATTCAAACAGAGGAATAATTGTCAATTGTGGCAAAGTTCAAACACTTTTTCTATTATTATTACTGAGCAACTCAGTCAATAATTATTAGCTTAAATATTTTTAGTTAAATACTTGTCCTTGTCACAGATTTTTCATCACTTAAAAATTAAAAATACAAACGATATACATTTAAATTATATCAATTGCACTTCAGTTTTAGAAGCATAATTGACAAAAAAAAAAATAGAAAATATGCTTGTTAATTAAAAATATCAATCAATAATTTGAGTCAACAAAATTTGATTAATTAGCTCGTTAAATAATCGCTCAATGAGTAAATATGAAAATTGATAAAATTAAATTTTTAAATTATCATTGTGACGTATTAATTGAAGATATTTAATAAATTGAATTAATATTTTATTTACAAACCACATTTATTTATGATAAACATCGTTTTTTATTTTTATTATTAATTTTTTCTTTTTTTCTGTTATTTTCTGTAACCCCTTGATGATGTTTTCAATTGCGTTTTATATTTTCTTAGAGTCTCTTTATCACGATGTTCTCAATTTTTTTTAATTTATTTTTTTTCTCTTTTATATATTTAATTTCATTTCCTTGTATGATTTAAAAAGTTGATTAAGAATTATATATTTTAAATGTATAATATTTCATTTACGAGATGGATATTAATTTGATGTATAATTGAATTTGATTATAACTGAAAATTGATTGTTGGTGACAATAACTCAATAAATATCCGGTTATGGTTAACATGAAACCCATAATTATCAATTGTGTGCCACACAAGCAAAACAATCGATCAACTAATCAGTACATCCTGGCTGAGTGATTCTATTTTATTATTCATCAAAAAAATTAATAAAATTACATGCAATTATGTTAATGACGTTTTAGGAAAAACCAATGACAAGATGATGCTATTTTTTATATCCTTATTTGTCAATTAAATGCATCAATTAAAAAAATTTTCATCTGTTCATCAAATCATCAATTACATAATTAATAAAAGCAAAAAACATATACATATTTCATTTGAAATTGTTATTATTTTTATTGTTAATTCTAAATTGTATCAAAAAAAAAAAAAAGACTTGTCTATTTTCTGTGTCATCAAAGAAGAGACAGAGAGTTGGTGAGTGATTATGTGATGTTTTGTTGGAAGCAAACATTGTACAAGTGATTGAAATTAAAAGATAAAAATAAAATGAAAAAATATATTTATTATTGTAAAATAAAAGTAATGATAATGACACTTGTTAGTTGCATACTGTCAATTGATCAAAAAAAAAAAAAAAAATTGTAACTAGTAAATAAGAGAAAAAAAATAGTTGAAAAAATAAGATGAAAAGAAAAATCATCATCAGATGATGATGATGTTGGTGGTGGTGATATAATAGCCAAGTGGGGAGAGATATAACAAAATGAAGATGAGAGTGAGGAAGCATTTAGAAAGATTCATTTATTTGTGTGACAAGTCCCTGGCACAGTGTGTCAAGATCACTTGATCATAATTATTGTGTCGTTTAATTCTTCAAAGTGATCACATCAATCGGTAGGATTAAACAATAAAAACAAAATAAAAATTCAAAAATCCATCAATTTATATAATTAAAAGTTTTTTTTACTGATAAACAGAGCTTTTTTTTGTGCTTTTAATTTACTTTTTTTTCTTTTGCTGATTTAGCCTTTTTTTTTATGTAAATTTTGTTTTATTTGTTTTTTTTTCTTTGACTGTTTCAGATCAACTATGAGGAGGATTATTTCAAATTATTTTGTTGCTTTTATTTTACTAGTGTCAGGCGCAACTGCTAAAACAGTTCTACACACTGATTTAACCTCCGATTTCACCTCTACCAACGACGATCAATACCCGTGGAGTAGTGCGCTGCCTCCGAGAGGACCATACTACCACCAGGACAACACCAAGAGGACAATTGACATTACAAATAGTGATAATATACCAATAAATCAATATGATAAATCAATTTTAGATAATAAAAAATCATGGTCATTTATTCAAAATAAATATAATCAACATTTTATTAAATCACATGGTAAATTAATAGTTAAAATTTTATATAATATTTGATAATCCTTCATAATTTAAGCACAAAGATAAATTTTAAATAAAGCAACAATCTTAGACCTTTAATTTAATAAATTTAGTAATAACTTAAAAACTTTTTTAAAGTATATTTAATTATATTTCGTTGGTTTTTTTATTTTTTTATATCTAGATATTTACGATGTGATAAAAAATAATAAAAACCAAAATTTCATGGATATTTATAATTCAAACCAGCAAACAAATACAGATAAATTAAATTTATTGGATAATATTGAACATGAAAAGATCAAAGTTAAAAAAAGTATTATATTACAAAATAAAATACAGGATCAGGAATACAAGAAGAATTTTAAAGTAGATGAAAAAAAAATAAATAAAAAAAAATATACTGATAGTTTATTGATGAAAAAAGATATCGTAAAAAGCAAAATTGATACTTTAAATTTAAAAATTGACAATGATAGTCATGATAAGACTAATAATAACAAAAATAAATCAAAAAAACGTGAAGAAAGATCAACTAATGATGATGATAAATATATTGAATCAAAGGATCCACTTGAGTCTCGTGTCACACCAATATCACTTGATTTCGATAATGATAATTCAAATGAATATGATTATATTGATGAAATGGATGAATTATTGAAAATTAGAAAATTAGAAGAAAAAGAAAATAATTATCAGCAAAATAAACGTGGTGATATGAATCCCGAGTTATCATTATATCCTTCAATTGTCATTGATGATGTTGTGTCTGTACCAACAAGGGGTGATGTTGTTGCTAATCAACCAATCCAAATAAATGACAAAAATAAACGAACAAAAAGAATGACAAAAACAAATAAAAATGACGATAAAATTTGGGGTTTTGATGAAGATGATGGAATGTCATCTGATGATTATGATACGTCAATTAATCATGAAGATAGAGAACGTCAAAATGAAGAAAATAAACGTATACGTGAATGGCAACGTAGAAGACATGATGAAATTGAAAGACGTAAATTGATAAAACAAATGTCAAAAAAAAAAGAAAATCGTGTTAAAGCTGAAATTGACACAATTAAAATTGAATATGAACGTAAATTGGAAAAACAACGTAAAGAACAAGAAGAAAAATTACGTTCATATATCGAACGTAATAGACCAATTGTTGTTAATAATTATAAAAATAATAAACAGGATGAATTAACTCGACAAAATACTTGGCAATCATCAAGATTAAATCCACAAAAAACAACTAGTGATGAAATGCAAAGATATAGAGATGAATTGTCACAAAGAAATACAATGAATTTAAGAAAATCATCAAATTCAAACAAGCCAGATTATTATTCACGTAATCCATCATCTTCAACAACACGACAATCACAATCACAACGAGACAATGAAAATCTTGGTCGTCGTCGTGAGATTGAACGTGAATCATTACGACAACGACATTATCAAGATCAAAGAAGAAGACATAATATTTTTGAACAAAAACGTCCAAATACTGGAGTTATTAATATCACTAAAATAGAACATAATAATCATCAAAGTAAAAATGAAATTGCTAGACTTGAATCACTACCTGTCGCTGCTAAAATAATCATTGATCCAAATTTATCAACAAGAGTTTTAACACGAGGATATTTTGATGACAATGATAATTTGCCAGTAAGTTTTATTTAATTTTTCATAAAAATATTAAATTCATAATTTATTCGTTTAAATTTCCTTTTTTTTTTCCCTTTTTTATTACTCCAATTAAAATATATTATTATTTTTAAATATATTTTTTTATTTTAAATGTTTGTTTTAAATACTTTTACGTTTTTTCTGTATTTTTCTGTATTTTTTTTTTATGACATGTACTTTTATAGCCGAGGGTGGAGCTTTTTATAATCATAAAAGTAAAGTAAAAAAATAAAAAAAATCCCTTCAAAATTTAGATGCAGCCTTTGAGTTTAAAATATAGTGAGCAGAATAAAATGTTCTTTGAGAATAACTTGATTTATTATTTATTTATTTTTTTCTATTTCAGTCAATTGATCCAAACAGACCAGGTCTTGAAATATCAAATTTTCCAGCATCAAAAACATCAAAAACACATAAAAAAACACCAGATGCATGTAGCTGGGCAATTGTTCATTGTTGTCCAATTGCGGACAATAATCGTAGATTAACAAATTGTTTTGAAAATTTTAATTGTCCTGGTGTTAATTGGGATCCAAGTCCTTGTCGACAATCAATATCTAATGCAGCACGCGATGAAATAGTAAGATACTATTCAGCGAGAAAATAATTTTTAAAACGAATAAAATATAATTAAAAGAAGAAAAAAAATATTTTATTATTTTTAAATAAATAAATAAACTTTAATAATAAATTGTCAATTTTTTTTTTAAATCTAAATATAATTTATTTTTGTTTTGTAAAATTTTATCGGATCATGTATAACGTTGATTGTCTGTGGCAACACTCTAGAGGTGTTGGGGAATAAATATAACAAAGGCAATGTTGACCTGGATGATGACGATCATATAGACATTAAAAAATAAATACTGTATAAAAAAAAATATATTAAAACGATGAAAGTTGCTTACCGTCGGTGCGCTGTGCGATACCACGCTTATCACCTTTTCCCATTATTTCCTCTTTTGGTTTTGTACACGTCTTATCTTTTACTGTTTCTCTCGTTTACTCCGTAAATTGCCTGAAATATATTGAAAATCGATTAGTCAGATAGATGAAATAAAAATTGAATATACATATTTATAAATATTATTTATTTATTTATTTATTTATAAATATTAAAAAACCCAAAAATAAATACATTGAAATTTAATTGAAATTTTCAAATGAAATTCTTGACAATTTATTGTCTTTTTTTTTTCTTTATAACAGAGATACGATTGTTTTTTTTTTATTTTTTCTTTCATTCATTAATTAAGTAGAACAAAGTAATTAATAAAAATTTAATGATTTTTTACCTTTTTTATATTGAGTCCCATCGATCACACTGATACAATCATGATTATGTTGTTTGAAAAATTACAATGATATAATGAAACTAATAAAGAGCAAGTGTTAAAAATTATATAGAAAAAAAAAATTGGATAGAATTAAGTAGCGCGGAATTGACAATGTCAAGTTGAATGAGAGACAATGTGTATAATAAAAAAAAATAAATAACGCTTGAATGGATAGAAATAAGGGTCTATCAAAGTTGAAGTTGAAGAGATAAAAAAAATATAAAAAAAATTTATAATAAACTCTGTTTATATATGCATCTACAAGTCTACATAAGTGTGTTCAAATAACATGGACAAGTGTCAATGGATATGCCAAGTTTTTTATTTTTATTTATTTTTTATAAATTGCAAAAGTTTTTTGACACGCGCGCACATTAAACACTGACTGATCTTTTCAAATTAAAATAAAATTTAAATTTAAAAATATAAAAGTAACAAGCTAAGCGACTAAAATATATTTAATAAAATAAATTTTCATATTAAAATAATTGACAAATTAAAAAATAATATAATCTAAATGTATAAAAAATTGTTTAAATTATTTTTTTAAATGTCAAGTAAAGTGACTATTGTTTTTCGTACCAACAATTGCCATAATGAATGTGAATGACTTTTGAGGATTATTATTTCGATGGAAATACTTGTGATAATTTTTTTGTTCAGATGAAAAATGTTTAATGAAATTTTACAAATGTAATATGTGAAAATTTAATTTGACAGTTGTTTAACACGATTGGCTGTCGCAACTGAAAACTCCAGTCGACTGGTTTTTGTTCCCTTGCGAAAGGCCGGTATACGAGGACAATATTCCCCTTGGTTTCTCCGAAAGCTCCCCTTCACAACATCCCTTACATATATCCAGATGAATTTCTCACCCACTCTCACCCTGGCCTGACTACTACCCCCGGGGATCCAATGCGAATCATGCGCTTTCTATTTTATTCTCAAAATTATTATATATCCAATGGTATTTGGTGACCGAAACAGCATAGTCTGACTTAAATCACTTAAAAGCTCATGCGCCTGACTAAATATTTACTCGTACTACTTGCGACATCTTGCTACAGCGTTTTGGCAATTTTATTATTTCAAATTTATCAACTTGTGATAACGTAAGGCCAATTTTTAATTATCTATTTATCCATTTATTGATAAATTTATTTACTTGTTGTTGATATTTTTAATTTTATATATTTTGAATTGTTGTAATTCATTTGTAAAGGATTTGAGCTTTATTTTCTTCAAGATTAAGCCTTTTTGATTTGATTGTTTCGACGTTAAATTAAAATGTAAATTACATTATTGAGAATTTAATTATCATTGTGTTTAAATTATGTATAATTTAATCTCTAAAATAAACAAAATTAAAGTAAAAATTAATTGTTTGCATGTCGATCATTCAAGTGAATTTAATCAGAAAAAAATTTTCAAGTCGATTACATTTGCTTTACGTGACCTTAAATAGGCTTAAGCCAAAAAAAAACAACTTCCATTTGACTTGAACGACGATAAGAATAAAAAGGTGAAGCTTATAAACAACAAATTTATTGTATTATTTATTTATTATTCATATTAAATAATTATCATTTATTACTCAATATAACAAATCAAAAATTAATATACATATATTATTTTATAAACAAAAATAAAACAAATTATTACCTGAATTTTATTATTTTATGTGCATTAATTAAATTTGTTTTTATTATTTTTCACTTCAAGTGTAAATTACACACACACAAACACAATCAACGTGTACAAGTGTTGTGATAAATGAAAAAATGAATAAAAAAAAACTGTAAATTAATTAAAATTACATTTAATAACAATTAACAAAATAAAATAATAAAATAATCATTTACATCAGTTTGACATATTTGTCGAGTGTAAAATTACAATGTAAGGCAACATTTTAGTACTTTGTCTATATATATTTCTTTTTTCAATTCTTATTTAAACAAAATCATTTAAAAATAAAATTAAAAAAACAAATATTTCATTACAACATAATATTATTTGATTTATTTTTCATTACTTGCCCTTAACATAATATATTATTTGTCAAACAAAAATGAGCATATTACAGTAATTAGTTGCATTGATTTATTAATTTTTAGTTAATTGAATTTTTTTTTTTTTAGCTATAGGCTTTTTTGCACAGACATATAGGCCAATAATATTTTTTTTAATGCAATTTTTCTTCTACCGACTATTATTAACAATGATTATAACGAAGTTATCGATTTTTTGACTAAAAATTATTTCATCGTAGCTTAAATTAAATCATTTTCTATCTACAGATCTTAAAAAAAAAAAAAAAAGAAATTACCTAATAATGATATAGCAATCTACGTATGATTTTGTTATTTTAAATTTTCATATATTTTTTCTAGAAATCCTTGTATTGGCTCCACTTGGATATATATACACACATAACATTTACGTTTTCATGCTGATATATATATAAACGTTTATAATTCACATGAATTATCTAATTAATTTTATTATAAATACATCTAATATATTTTTTTTAATCTACATTAATATTTTCACATTCATAAATATATTGTTGAACGTACAGAACGGGTATCTTATTGTTTAAATTTATCATATTAACGCAAACAATTTATATATGTTTTTCTTTTTCTAAACAAATATATACTTTTTTTTTTTTTTTTCTTTTTTAGGTATAAGCATGTTTAATTTATTTAACTATGGTGAGCACTGCATGTTTGAAAATTCATTGACAATTTTGACATGCAAAATATTTAAAAATAAAAATAATAAAATGTATAATTATTGTAACAAAAAAAAAATAGAAATTAATGCTTTTACTTAAATTTAAAAAATTGACTTGAGCTCGTACCTCAGTTTTTTTTTTTCATTTATTAATATTTTGTTTATGTAGATTTTTTGAGGTCTATACCCGGTTATTTATTTTTATTTTCTTTTATAATTAACCATTGATTATTATAGCTATTTATTTATTATTAATTATTATATAATCACGGCACATTATTGACTTGTAGCAAAGCGTCTCAGAATAATTAAGCACCAATTGTGCTTTTTTTTTTTGTTTATTATATCTTGTTTCTTGTCAAAAAAAAAAATTTAGATTAATTTTATATTTGATTATTTTATTTCTGTATGTTTATCATTGTTATTCCAATTTTTAAAAATTTTTTTTGGCAGAAATCTTTGAGTATTTTTTCAAAGAAAAATAAATTGAATTTCGAATGATTTAATTTTTTGTTCTGATTATCCTTGAGGAAATATGGCAAAAAAAAATTATATCGTAGCTTTTTAATTTACTAATTGATTGAATTGTTTTTTTTTTCTTTTAATTAGAATTTTTTTTAGCTTTTCTGATTGTTGGTTCATCTTTATAAATATTTATTTCAACGCAACGTCTAATTGCACTAACTAGCCTAAACTAGGATCTTTCCAGTACGAATATTTTCGCATTTTTGAATTATTATTTCTATTTCTTATCACAAGCCGATCATCACGGCACTCGTCCAAATTTCCTGTAACATAAAATTGTATAAAAAATTGATTAGCCGTTGTGTATAAATGTTAATAAAAATATAAACTTAAAATGAAATTCCCACACTTTGAAACGAAAACCACATAAAACAAAGAACATAAAAATCTGGAAATACAAAATAAAATAACTGACAAAGTGATAAATAAAAACTTTGGATATAACGTTTACTGAAACATCAATATCAAATTTTTAAATTTAATTTACTTTATGATTTATATTTGAAATTTTTTCCAACAATTGAAAAATTTATCTGAAAATCACCAACGTATTTCAATTTCAATATACTCAATTTTTTTTATTTTTATTTATTTCTCTCACTCTTTTTATCTCTCCCGAAAAAAAAAAAGGAAATTTTGCTGAATTTTCCAGCGGTTTTCTGGCACCGTGTCATTACTTTGTTTATGAATAGTCGTATGCGTGTCGACAACTTCAAAATAACTGAACGAAAAAAAAAAAGGAAAAAATTATCAAGAGAATATTTACAGTCCCTTTTAACTCGACTAAATTGAGCACTATTATTATTATTATCATTTAATTTTTATATTTTCAATATATAAATTTACGTAAATCCTAAATTTTTAAAAATAAAATATTTTTTCACTAATGGATATTGTAAAAAAAAAAATTCAGTCAATATATCAAACATCTAAAATTAAAATAAAATAAAAGTTTAAATAATAAAATAAATTACATAAAAAAAAAGATAAAATAATATATACTATATACAGAAAAAATGAGTGTCTTTTATTTTAATAATAAAAAAAAAAAAAAATAAAAATAGGCTTATATAAGATCAAAGGATAATTTTTTTTGCTAATGATTAAACTAAATGAAAATTAAGGAAGCTAACTGTTTGTGTGAAAGGACACACAAAATAATAGAAAAAAAAAATATAAATTATATAAAAAAAGAACGGGATTTTGAGTGCAAGGATATGAGATACATGATGGAATTTGAAGGGAAGAGGAAAATAAAGAAAAGTGATGTGAGGGAATGACTTAGGACGATGAGCAAGAGGGATGAGGTCCTGGACCAACTCACTGGAGGGCCACGTGGCGCCCTGGCGCGTCTTTCTGGCGCCGACAATTCAACTTTTTTCTCTTTTTTTTTTCATCCCTCTTTATTATAAACCCTTCTACTCCTTGTAATTCTCAAACTATATCCACTTTAATTCTAACATTTAAATTTTAACATAGATGCATTTTATTTTGAATATTATTCATGGAAATTCATAAAAAAAACATGATGAAATGTAAATTAATATTCAATGTCTTTTATATTTTAATAAACTTAAATTTAATTATGAAAAATTATTATTATTAATGTATTTTTGACTTTTATTTTCCAAAAAAAAATAAAAGTCAAGAAAATGGATTTATAAAAGAAAAAGAAAATGGACAAGCCGAGTCTTTTTTATTTTTTCTAGTTTGAAGATAGTAAGATATATCGTGAGTGGGTGAGGGTGGTAAAAAGAGGTGAAAAAAATGGAAAAAAGTATAAAGAAAGAGGAGGGAATTTTAACAGTTACATCAGCATGTTTTAGTTTGCCCGAGTCTAAAAGTTTCGCGTACTGGCGACAAGATATTTCAAGTGGTCGCTCACCAGAGTCTCGATCGGATTCTCAAAGTCCCTTTACCAACTTTCACCCCTTCTTTAAGATAAAAAAAAAAGCTACTCTTTTTTTCTTGACATTTATTTTTTTTTTCCTTCAAATATATATATATTTTACCATCCTTTCTTACTTTTTCCCAAGCCGCATATTTTTCCACATCGCTTGGTTATTCTTTTATTTTTTTTACTCTGCACATTGACTTTTTCACCTTTTCTTTTGACTTTTTATATATTCTTATTCTTTCCATTTTTATAGCTACAATTTTCATCTATCCAACTCTATTTCTCGGTGGTTTGCATCGGTATTTCTTTTTTTTTTTTTTTTTTTATCTACCACAACTCTCAAGAAAATTTTTACAAAAAAACTTTGCAAGTTATATGTCTCGTGTATGCTCGAAAAAAATTCTACTGTGTCACTGAAATATCTGTGTTAATTATCCATGAATGAATTATAATTATCACATTAAAAAAAAAAAAAAAAAGAATTATACAAATGAAAATGTTAATTTTAAATAATAAATATAAGTGGATTTGAAAAATGAATAGAAATTATATATCCAAGTGTTGGAGTGAAGCCACTTTGTTGTATTCAAGACGTATATATATAGAAAAGACCAGTACGTCTTAATATAAAGTAACTTGCTGAATAAGTTTTTGAATGTTGGCTAAAACAGCAAGCTAGCATGTAGCCGAGTTAAGTTAACTTATAATGTGATTTGTTTAATCGGCGCCAACTACTTTACCCTTTTCTATCTTTATCATTTCAACTTGGTGGGTTAAATTTTAGCTCAATCCAAAAATCCAGACACCCTTTCTCTCATGACTTAAATAATAAAGAATAAAGAATAAAGAGACATCCTGATAAAACTAGTCTTTGTTTTAATAAAATAAAAAACAAAAAAAAATTAAAAGAAATGAAGCAGACACACAACCACTTTTGTATGTCTAAATGTTCACTTACTTTTCTCAATTCCCATTTTGTCGTCTTATCTTTTCTTCAAATCATTTTTTTTTTCTTCTTTCTTTTTATACTTTTCTTTGTTGGGAAAAAAAAAACTGAGTAATTGAGAAATAAGATGTGTAATGTATAGAAAAAAAATTGAAATGTATATGTATCTAGGTGAAATTTATATTTTAAATATAAAAATATCGGTAAATTTAAATTGAATGGCTGTTCGATTGTGTCAAGTTTTAAGGGGGTTTGATTCATCAGATTTCCGGGTGCCAGTTTGTCTGGTACATCGTCGCCATTTCCCAACCCATTTTTGCTTTTTTTTTTTTGGACTTTTCTTTGCCTCACTTCAATAGCACACTTTTGCCACCACTTTCATGTGCACAAAACGGAAAGAAAGCATAAATTCAACCTTTTCGATCTAACATTGCATTTATAAATTTTCATTGAAACCACAAAACTAACTTTTGTATATATAAATCTACAAGTATTAAACTACAAAAAGAATTCATAAAAAAATCAAAACTTTATTTATAATATAATGCTGTGCGATTAATTTACATTACCAAGGAAATGATGTTAATAATTTTTCATTAATCGGATAAATAAAATGTATATCAAAAAATGACAATAAATTTTGTTAAATAAAGCTTTTTATCAAAATAATTCGCCTTGAATAAATATCGATGTACCGAACACTCAACCATGCGTCTTGTTGAATTGTACAGACACTGGCGCCAACTTGAAATCAAATTGTTCAACAAAAGAAAAAAAAAAATGAATAAAAGAAAATTTATAATAGAAAAAATATAAAAAATCCAAATCAATTGAACGATAGTTTTTTTTTTTTTTATATTTTTTATGTCTGTCATATTTCAAGAGATTAAAGGTCTTTATCTTGATTGAAGATAAAATGTACTTATGCAATGTAATAATAAAAAAAAAAAAATAAAAAAAATAATATAAAACTTAATGTAGCAAAGTCTATCAAGTATTAAAATTATCAAACACATTACAGTATGATTTGAAAAATTTGGCTGACATTGCAATACAGCTTGTTGCATTTTGACAATTTTTTGTATATAAAATATCATTAAGTGACATGTCTTGGCCAAGAAAAAAAGTATAATATACATAGTGTTGAATATTTTGCCATATGTGAGATGAAAAAATACAATGCTTGACTATTTTATAAGTGTGAGGGAAAAAAGAAAGAAAATAAAGTGAAAAAAAAAAGTAGTACAGGACGATACACGGTCAGACGGACAGGCCACTTGCCAAGGACAGGGTCCAAGTAGTCCAAATATAACCAAGCCAAATAGATTACTATATTCAACCACTATTCAAGGGGTTTTTTTTTTTGGTGGCTTTATAAAGACTCTGGTCTCTGTGAAACAGCATGTTTCAACCAGCAAGCTTGATGCAACAAGTGATGTCGTCTAGCAGCCACAAATTGTCTTTTTTTTTTTGTTTCATTTTTTTTTTTTTCTCTCGTTGAATATGATTAATAGAAAATTATAAAATTGATAAGTTTTTTTACTATTAATTTAGTTATTATTATTATCATTATTTTTCCTTTGATAATCAATAAGCAATTAATATTCAAAATTATTATTTACATTTGTAAAATTCATTAATTATTCAAAGCTTAATCTTTCGCATGAATTGATGATAAAATGATGGATTAATTAAAATAAATATTCGTCATAGAGTCATCCACGTCATGATCAGGATAAACTATATTTTAACTGCGTTTAATATTATAAAGTCACGATGGAGAAGGTCGGCAGACTGGTCGACCTTTCTTAAGGATTTTTTTTTTTTATTAAATTTATATTTTTTTAACCTCATCTTGTCTTTTCTTTATTTACCTTTTTGTTATTTTTTTTTCTTTTTCACTGATTGACACGGCGGTTATCAGTGTACATTTGAATAACCTTCTTTAACAATTTTTTTTTTCATTTTTATAAATTTATTTTAATAACTATACGATATATTTTTTTTTGAGAAGGTAAAAATTTGTGGGATGTTAATTTTTTTTTCTTGGGAATATTGATGCTGCCAAAAGAGGAAAAAATATATATATAAATTGTCTGTCGACTGGATGGAAGAAGAAAAATAATTTTATATTTAGATAATGATTTGAAAATGTGAATTAACAAAAGAGAGTAAAATTTCGTATGGAAAAAAAAAAAGGAAAAATAAATTGAGACAGCTGAAAAAGACAGAGTACATGATGAAGATGAAAAATGTCGTTGTAAAGTCGAGCTGGTTGTCAAATAAAATTTGCCTTATTTTCCTCAACCCTCCTAATTTGCCCCATGGGCAAAAACTTGTCATTCAAGAAAGAATTTATTAGAATAATTTTTGATCAATTCAATTTTAAATTCTTACGAACCAAGTTACTTGACTGTCATGGTGAAGACTTTATTAAGTGACTCAACACCACACAATTTTAATATTAAACATTTTATTTTTTCTGTCCACATTGCTGGATCCACCTGACATCTCTCTAATTTTTTAACTTTCAAGCGAATAATTTAAAATTTTGCCCGTCATATTTGAATTTTCTAGAATATTTTTTATTATTTTTTGGTAAAAAAAATTATAAAAAAAAAAAAAAAAAAAAAAAAATAAAAAATAAAAAAAAAAAAAAAAAAAAAAAAAAAAAAAAAAAAAACAGTAAAAAACTTGGTTGATTGGCTGATAACTTTTACGTCATCTTGTGCACAATGCACATTTTGAAATAAAAATATATTTTTGTTTATCATTAATATCAAAAATAAATCTATTTCATCGATATGTTTTTTATGAAAAAAAATTAAAAAATAAAATAAATAAAAACATTTTAATATAGCCAAAGGCAAATGACAATAAAAATTCAAAACTTTTTTGTGTTAATATATAACTCAACTCGCATAAAAATAATTAAAAAATAATGTAAATAAATAATATAAAATTTACGTTTTCATAAATATCCTTTGGTATTTTATTTTTCAATATTCCCATGTTGTAAAATGAAGAAAAAAAAAAAAGGAAAAAAAAAGCTCAAAACCACAATTTTATCGAATTCAATAAACTTGATAGCTAAAAATTTTTATATATAAAAATAGATATGATATATAGATTTTTTGTTTTATTTTTTTATTTCTTTGAAAAAAGTCACGCAAAGTAACCACGTGATGGACGGGATTTCTGGAAAATGTGAAGCCACTTGGTCGAAAATTGTCTGGCTATTCGGGCAGACGTTCTACTGGCGCCAATGTACTACCTTAACGCCGCCAGATACGTTTCTCTCTTCTTGTATTTTTTCTTTTTTTTTTTTCTCTCCTCAATTCACGACCTCGTTCTCTCTTTTATTCTTTAACCACCCACCTTCTTTTCCACCCTCTTACTTTGGTCTTATTTTCACGATCTATCTATTCATCTATCTATCCATCTAACTATCTTTATTTTTATTTCTTTCTTTTTTACTACTTTTCAACCCCCTTGTCTATCTCATCCCCAAAAAGCGTCACAAGAATTATAAAGTTGCTCAAGGCAAGCAGCAAGTTATTTATTTTTTTTTCCTTTTTTTCCTTTTTTCTTTTACCCTTAGTAACGCATTTTATTTTCCAGATACTCACTTTACATCTTTCACCTCGACTCTTTTACTTTATTCCTTTTTCAGAAACTATTTTTTCTTTTTTTTTATGAAAAACTTTCTTTGCAAACTCGACTCTAGTGCACATCAACTTCCGGCGTTTGATATTTTTTGATATTTATTTTGCCACAACTTTTTTAACATCTTTCGAGTACTTAGATTATATAAAACATATTTATATAAATTATAAATTTCAATATGAGTGTGTGGGTTCGCTTAAAAAATAATCTTTATAATGAAATAATTGACTTACCATTATATCGTCTTTTGTAATTATCAAAATGATTAAAAAAACAATTAAAATTGTGTTGTGATGTTGATGTCAAAGAGAACGATGTGGTTGTTGTTGTTGTTGTTGATGATGTTGCTGTTAATTTACTCCAATGCTAGTGAACCCATGAGGGTGCTGCTGGAGCATTTGTTGTTGAATTGTTATTAACATAAACACTACCATTTTGTGTGTTTGTTTGTACTGTGCCAATTTGATTATTCAATGTAACATCATTATTTTGATTAATTGTTGTATCATTTATTTCTGATGTACCCATTAAACTCTGAGGAAAATTAAAGTCACAACGTAGTGTACCATCCATTGATAGTTCATGTTTAATTACCTAAAGTAAAATTATAATTTATTATTGTTTCATTTGTATTATAATATTTTATATAAATTTATAAATAAATACTTACCTCATCAACATTACAATCAAATTCACCAGACAATCCTTCAATATTAATATTTAAATCATCCAATAATGTAGGATTTGTATTCAATGCGCCCATTAATTGTCCCATAACAGTAACAGGTTGTGTACCATTTAATATTTCTGGTTGACTAGAATTTATTAGTCTTGTTTGAGCTTGTCGTTGCATTTGTTGTTGTTGCTGTTGTTGTAATCTTTGATGTGTTTCTAAGAGGTATTGTAAATTTTGATTTGGTTGCTGAGGTTGTTGTTGTTGTTGTTGTTGTTGCTGATGATGATGATTACCAATTGGTGATGTACTCGCTTCACTCTGGTATGATGGTGACATACTTAAACTTGATGTTGGACTTAAATTCATTTGACAAACAGCTGGACATCTTTGTTGTTGCTGTTGATTTGTTGATTGTGAAGTTGGAGGTAAACCATATGGTGATGGTGTTGAAAATGAATTACTTCTTTGATATTGTGTCTCATAATAAGAAGGTGGTGGTGGCTGTTGTTGTTGTTGCTGATGATTTGGTGGTGATGAATATATTCCATATGAATCAAGCTTCAATGATTCAGCGAGATTGCCAGCTAATTGTTCACCACTGTAAGATGGATTGTATGACCAATCTGGTTCACTTGGTACTGCCTGAATTGGACTAAGTCTACTGATGGATGATGCATTACTTGATGTTCTTGGTCTAAATTATATTGGTCATTAATACTTAACATAAAATAATATAAATAAATGTAAATAAAAAATATATATTACCGAAATTCAGGTGATAATTGAAAGCAACTGGCATGAACAGGAGGACTATCAGCATAATGATCAATTCCTTCACTTACACTACTACTTGGACTTGATGCTACATCACTTTGTAACATACCATTTTTAAATGCTTCAACTTTTTTCTTAGCTCTACCACGACGTTTTTCAAATTTACTTGTTTCCATTGATGCAGCTCTTTAAATTTTTTAGTAATAACAACAATAAAAATTACTCAACTATTATCTCATATATTTAATTTAAAATATTAAATAAGTACTGACCTTCTACGTGCTGATTTACCGGGTTTTGCATCAGGATTAATCATCCACCATGAACTTTTACCAGTGCCTTCATTTTGAACTCTCATAAATCTATTGTGCAACGAAAGATTGTGTCTAATTGAATTCTGTAAACATTAAAACAAAAAACAGAAATCCTTTAAATCATCTGTACACAGTAACCTCAAGTTGAATGAAAATTATTTTTTTTTTCTACTTTTAAATTAACTTAAAATTTATATTTCAAATAAAAATTATCATCATCTTGACAATGACAAAAAAATATATTACAATATGTTTATTCAACTGTCCAATCAACAATCATCAATATAAACGTCACATAAAACATGACATTTTTAAAGTCAAAATCAAACAATAAATTAACGCTTTAAGTAAATAAAAAAAAAAAAAAACTTCCTTGAATTAAATTTAAAACCAATAAGTCATGAAAAAAAAAGAGAATATAATTTTAAATTTAAAAAAAACACTTGTTATCTTTATAAATATATTTTTCTTCGATATTTTATAATATAAATATGCAAAAGGAAATGTCATTTTTATGCTTGGCCATCTCGGTGCAATTTAATGTGATCCATCGACATCATCAAGTTGAATTGATCAAGTTTAAGTATAAAATATCGTAACGAAATAACGAATAACTATTTACTAGATAAAAAAAAAAAATAATAATAATAAAAAAGACATATAAAAAGAAAGTTTGGCTTTTTTTTTCTTTAATAACTAGTTGGTCTATTCAGTGTGCGTATAAAAGAAAACGATTTTTGTAAATAATACGAGTATATTCACAGTCAAACTTTTACTTTGATTGGTAAGAAAGGGTCGTATCTGAATGAGACTGTATTCATGTCATACAATTTTTCTATATTTTCAAGCTCATCCAAAGCTTTTGCAATTCAACGGTCCAGTCGTCACCACACCATTCATCTAGCTTTTTTTTTTTTTTATCATTTTATTTTATTTTATAGTATATATACACGTATATCCGTTTTGTGTTGACTATCATAATCCTCTTTAGCTTTTTTACACAACCAAAGAAAAGTGTAGTTAAAACTTCTCAAGTTAAGATTGAAAAAAAAAAGTAAACTAGTCATCCTGGTGCCGGCCGTCGACTTTATTGTTAAAGATATAACCATCAAAGTACTCTTATATATTTTCTCCATAACTACCAAGAATTTTTAGAGTTTGTCCTCTCCATCAAGCATATTATTACCTTCATAACGTACGTTTATATATTTATTGATATTACTGGACATTTTGTGTATGTATATTCGTAACTTGATGACAAACCTCGATATAAAATCAAAATTTTAACTATTTTTTTTTTTTGCTTCAATTGTTCAAGTTTGATTTGTTTCATCTGGCTGATGATGTCATAGTGAAATTTTTTATTATCGTCAATGAAAATTGAATTAATATTGTTTTAAAAATTTTATATTTTTTGGTTTTGATAAATTTAGAGAGTAAAATATTCAACTGCTTTATTTTTATTTTTTTTTTTTTCTCGAGACTTTATATTGATGTCATTCGATTGACATTTGATTTGCACGATTGTATGAATTTTTTATGATTTTTTGGAGACACAAATTCTTACGATCGAACAAAATTATTTGTTTATATTGTTAAAAATTTTAAATATAATCAATAGAATTATTTGCTGTAGGAAGTGTAGGTTTTATAATCAGTCTTTTAAATTTGATAGTTATTTTTATGACAAAAAGAGGTTTATATATACCGGAGGTGGTTTTTGTCGTTTTAAATTTGGCAATATTAAACTGAGCTTACACATAATTTTCACACGAGTCATACACTATTTGTGGTTTTTCAAAATTAACAAAAACATAATATTTATTATTATTTTTTTATTAAGTTATTTTTGTAAATACACTGGCAATGAAGTTAGAAAAATTTATTTTTGGTAAATCGAGACAAGTATTACAGCTGTTGTTGTGTCAAGTAATTTTTCATTTTGTTAAATGACATGACAATGCTAAAGAAACAACAAAAAAAAAAAAAAAAAAACATGTAACTTCTTAAAGGACGAATAAAATATTTGAAGGTTTTTTTTTATGAAATTATTATTAGAAATTTGAAAAATGATCATAATGAAAATGATAACTCACTTGATACTTGAAATAATATCAACAAAAACCTTCAGCAAAGATTGTCAATCATTTATTTATTTATTATTATTTTTTATTTTCATTATAGAGAGTCTGCTGATAAAGAAATAAAAACAATTTTCATGACATTTGCGCAACTGGCGTAACGATTCTACGTTCCATTTCAGCAAACTAGTTTTGTGGTTTTGATATATAAGACAATATTTCGTTGTCCAGTTATCCACGATTCGGTTGTCTGAATCACACTTATCTACAATACAAACTACCCTATATAATACACACATAGATATTTTTTCATAAAAATGATAAATTACTTGTCCAACAAACTAAATTGTAAAATAATAAATTTTTAAACTTTATTCTTCTGTTTTATCAACAAGATCAAAAATTTTTTAAATTACATTATTCCTTTTTCCAGCTTCAAATGCATAAGTACACAAAGGATCAACATAATATCGAAAAATCTCAAGACAAATATATCAAGTACCAGAAGAGATAAAAAAAAAAAAAAAAAAAAAAAAAAAAAAAAAAAAAAAAAAAAAAAAAAAAAAAAAAAAAAAAAAAAAAAAAAAAAAAAAAAAAAAAAAAAAAAAAAGTACAAATTTTTTCTAACAACAAATAATATAAGGAAGAAAATTTTCTTCACTAAATATATCTCATCAGCAAAAATTAAACTAACCATTCCTTCGAGGGAAGAGAGAAAATAAAATAAAAAAAGCAAAAAGCTGTGTAAGCTTGGTATTAGCATTAGATACATCCTAACTTGCCAATATCTATCTACCACACATGGATATAATTTTTTTTGTTGTCTCATCTGTATCAATTTCACAAATATCAATTTAATGAATGAAATTTTTTTCCCTCCTCAAAGCCACACACACTCACACACACAGAATCTCTATAGAAAAAAAAAAAAAAAACGACAACACATTTATTTTCTAGAGGAAACACGAAATAAAAAAAAAAAAATTGGATTAAAAAATGCTGGAAAAAAAAAACTGATGATGATGATGATGAACATATCAGTTGGTACGAGATGGTGCGTCGTCATAAACGGGGTAAAAGAGAAACTGGGTCATGGCAATGTTGATACCTAGACAAGTTGTGTGTGATATATATAAAAAGTAAAATAAAGGCCACCACAACGGTAGCTTAGAGCAAACTAAAGTCGCCAGTTTATGTTGAAAAGCCAATAAACCAGTGCAGGATAAATTAAACCTCACATAAACACACATCCAGCATTGATATTTGATTCTATTAATGTTGCTTGATTATCGTGTGACAATGAAAATGAAAATAAAAAAAATCCAATAAAAGAAGAAACAATTTTATAAGTTGCAAATTTAAAAAAAAAAAAAATCAGTTGAATTAATATTTAAATAATTGATACAATGTAAAAAGACATTGATAATACTTGATGTGATGTAAAATAAAAAAAATAATAATAAATGATTATACTTGGCTTGTAAGTTGACCCACCCTGACTGAGTCGCAATTGATCTCAATTAGATTGTCTTCTTTCACTCCCACCTTTAAATATATTACCAACGACTCTTCCATGACGTTATAATCTACTTGTTTCACTCCTTTTTTTTATTCATTTTATTTTTCTTCTACCTCTTGTTCTTTTTTCTTGTTCAAAAGACTTGATCAATCATCAGCTAAAGCATATACATCTTTAATTTTATCTCTTGCATAGGACTCTTGTACAATGTGCTTACAATAAAAATCAACCAACACAATCAACTTTGTCCTCTTTCGCCACTTATTGAACTTATTGACCCCCGTCATGTAACGCTACATTCTTACCATCATCTCGTCATCATTATCATCATTTTTTTTTTTTACTCCACTATCTATGGTTAAGTGTATATAAATATTCTCTTAATCCATATTTATTTATATAAATTTTTTTATTTATTTTCAGCTGGCTTTTGTCTAACAGAATGATGAAGTAACAAGAGCATCATATAAAAACCTAGAGCTACAAGATCCAAAGATAGAGCTTAAAAAAATAAATAAAAAAAAACACTTGGATCCAATTCCACGAGTGCCACCTGTTGCAAATATGTTACGAATAAAACTTGAGAATATAAAACATCATAGTGATGAATAAAAATCATCAAATGTCTTCACTAAAATTCACATCAGGATATTTATCAACTGTTTTGTATATTCGAAATTCATTAGAAAAAATTTATGTTTGTTTTCTTTAATCTTTACTATCTGAGACATTTTAATCTTGATTTGATTGTATTGATGATAATATTTGTAATACGCCTCGAGTAATTGAGACACAAAATTCTTTATTTTGTTTTATTTTCTTCAGAGAAAAATAGGAGTTTGATGTTTCCGCTTGTCGGATCATATCAATTTTCAATTCAACACTTGAGGATGAATTTTCTTGGTTTATTTTCTTTTTTATAAACGCCATTAGTTAAAGTTTAAAAAATTAAATTTATAATTAGCAAATGTCTTTAGCAGAACAACACGTTTGCATGATTGAGCATTTAAGTTGAATAATTATTTTATTTTCATGTAGTTTTAGAAATATTTTAAAAATATATATGAAAATTAAAAAAGGGTGTGTTTGATTGATGTGGATGATGAATAATATTTTGACATTTTTAATAGGGTTGTTAAGGTAAAAATCTATTGTTTTTCTTTGTTACAGTTTTGAGCTTAATAAACAAAAAAAATTACATCACATTTGAGGGGAAAATAAATATGATTAGGTCATGTAATTGATTTATTCCGTGATGTAACTTTAAAATGTTTATTATATTTTATCTTTATTTTCTTTGTTGTATTTATTTATTGACAAATAATAGCTGTGAAATTTTTAGATATTTGGTAAACAGCAAAACTAATAATACTTTATTAAATATGATATGATTAGAAGATCATATAAATATTATTTTTTCAGGGACATTAACTACTGTCTTTGCTCAATGTAATATGCAAATGACATTCCACACCATCAATTCTTTAAAATAAAAAATTTAATTCCATACTTTAGCAATTTTATTTGTAATTAATTAATTTTTTGCAATAAATTAGCATTTGAAAATGTAAAAAAATCATAAAATTAGTTTTAAAAGTTATTGATGATAGAAGTGATTGATTTTTAAATATAATATTATATTTTTTTGATTTTTTTAACTGCTAAATTTATATGTCAAAAGATTTTTTAATAATGATAATTAAATTTAGCAAATATATAAGCAATAAAAATTAAATAAAACATTTTAAATTCAATCAATTAAAAAAATTGTAATTAAATTATTCAATTTATTTTGATTATTTTATTTTTTAATTTTATTTTCACAAAAAGTTTTCATTACATGACATA